>JAHHZJ010006495.1:0-44137 GCA_021437245.1 Aegilops speltoides | reverse complement strand
AATCTCCTTCATAGCATTGTCATCTCGACTCTTCCTCGACTATAAAGACTACTAGCATGTTCATCATTACTAGGCTCACTAGATTTATCATGTAAGAGCTCATCTTCACCAAGCAAGTCATCCTCATCACTATCAATGTCAATGAATCTGTGGTGTGATACCTTGGGGCCTTTAGCCATGAAGCATCTTCCAATTCTCATTTGGTGAATCAAATAAGTCATAGGAGTTGGAGTTGAGGACACGAGAGCAAGACCGCAACACCTTCATCTTGATCGTAATCGGAGTTGGAGTGATAGCTTTTTCGATTGATTGCCTGAGTCTGAGTGGAGACCCATTCACCTACATGAGCTTGATGTTTTCTTCTTGTGTAGCTCCTTGATGACTTCTGTCTTCCTCTCCTAATCCTTGCTTCTCCGAGAGGGTCTTCGCTCATAACGATCATCTCTACTCCTTCTCTTCCGAGGTGACTCATCTCTTGAGCTTCTTCTTCTGGAGATTCTTCTTCTTCAGTGGGAGCCAACACTCATTTGAGTAATGTCCGGTCTTCCACAATTGTAGCAGCTTTCGATCACGACTAGAAGATCTCTTTCATCATATGATCTAGACTTTGAGATTCTCTCTTTGCTTCTACTCTTGTAGAATTTGTCAAGTTCTTCACCATTAGGCTTATCTCTTCATTGAAACTAGCTTGTCACTTGAGGTTGTGGGAGCATCACTTGTAGCTTTGTAAGCACCATTTGACTTGTTGTGAAGCTCTTCCTTATCTTTAAGTGTCATCTCATGAGCAACAATTCTTCCAATGACTTCGCTGGTTTGAGATTCTTGTAGTTTGGCATCATTTGGATCAAAGTGCACACGGTGTCATACTTTCCATCCAAAGCTCGAGAATCTTCTTGATGATGAATCGGTGGTCATTTCTTCGCTTCCTAAGCCGGGAATCTCATTTGTGATGAGAGCAAGCCTAGAGTACATTTCAGCTAATTCTTCACCTTCCTTCATCTTGAACTTGTCAAGTCGACCTTGAAGAACATCTAGCTTTGATTCCTTCACGACCCGGTACCTTCGCGCATTTCAACCAAAGTATCCCAAATCTCTTTGCATTCTCAAGACGCTTGATTTTGTTGAACTCCTCGACACAAAGCATTGAAGAGAATGTCACAAGCTTGAGCATTGTTTTGCAACATCCGCAATTCATCCGCTAGAAGCGCGATCCGTAACTTTTCCTTCCTCAAGAATTCACCTTGCAAACCAACACAAATAATGCCCCATGCACCGGGTTATGGCCAAGAATATGCATTTTCATTTTATGCTTCCAACTAGCAAAGTTTTTACCATCAAAGTAAGGACCTCACTTAAAATTACCCTCACTAGACGCCATTACTCTCCTAGGTTGTGAAACCAAGCTTATGGAGTCCAATGCAATGGAAACCAATACAATGGAGACCAAGGCTCTGATACCACTTGTAGGATCGAAAGTATGTCTAGAGGGGGGGTGATTAGACTACTTGACAATATAAAAATTATGCCTTTTGACAAAGACAAGTTTTTGGCAGATTCACAATTATGATCAAGTCAAGCATCACCCTACACATGCAATTCTAGAGTATAGGCAGCGGAAAGTAAATTGCACATGTAGTAAAGAGAGGTGGAGAGGATCAAACGCAATTTGGAGACACGGAGATTTTTCTCTCGGTTCTGAGTAGGTGGTGCTATCGCCAATCCACGCTGATGGAGACTTCAACCCACTTGAGGGTAACGGCCATGTAGAGTCCACGGAGGGCTCCACCCACGAAGGGTCCACGAAGAAGCAACCTTGTTCATGCCATCATGGCCTACGCCCACGGAGGGCTAGCCTTACTCGGGTAGATCTTCACAAGTAGGCGATCTCCTTGCCCTTACAAACTTCTTGGTTCAACTCCACATCTCGACGGAGGCTCCCAAGCCACACCTAACTAATCTAGGAGGCACCACCTCCAAAAGGTAATAGATGGTGTTGATGATGATGAACTCCTTGCTCTTGTGCTTCAAATGATAATCTCCCCAACACTCAACTCTCCTCACCGATTTGGCTGTGGTGGAAGAAAGGATTGAGTGGAAAGCAACTTGGGAAGGCTAGAGATCAAGCTTCATATGGTGGGAGGGAGCAACTTGATCTCAACACAAGGGTAGGTAGTTCTCTTCTCGTAAATGTAAGGTAGGAGTGGTAGTACTTTCGATGGCTCTTCCACTAATGAAGAGGGGTGGAGGGTATTTATAGCCTCCACACAAAATCCAACTGCTATACACATTTGACCAATCTCTGGGACCGGTTGACAACCCGTGAGACCGAAAGTTCAAATCATGTGAACGTTGGGATTTTCGTGCTGACCAAAAATACAATCTCGCTAGTCCGATTCGCAGTAAAGACAAGAGCTTGCCAATCTTGTGGACTGACTTCATCATCTCGGTGACACCGATTTGATGATGTATGTTAGCGTAAGGTTTATAACTCAAGTTTCGTGAGACCGAGTTCGTAATCTGAAAATCCAAATTTCTAGGGTTTGGCTTATATGGTGAGGTGGTTCATCTCGCAGTGACTGAAGTTTGGAAAATCGGTGGGACCGAGATTACTTATGAGTGTATATAGCGTGAGAGAGTTGTCGATAGTTTAGAGAGATATCACTAAGCACTTTGAGCAACCAGATCATTATCATAACCTCATCCCCTTTAATAGTATTGGCTTTCCTATGGACTCAATGTGATCTTGGATCACTAAACCAAAATGGAGTCTTGAGCTTTTGCCAATGCTTGCCTTAGCATTTTGAGGGGTCCACTTCTTCAGTCCTTGCCATACCCATATCACTAAACTTTCATAAATGATTCTCAAGTAACTATTAGTTCAATGATATATATGTTGTTATTAATTACCAAAACCACCCGGGATTAGTTGTGACTTTTCACCAATGCAAAGGCTCACGGACCCTTTGAGATCCAAATTTCGCCGATGAAGAAAAGAGGATAGAGGACCGCATGGTAGAGCTTGCTTATAGGGTGGAAATCATGGCAAGACAGAGGTCACGATCACTTGGTCAGTTCTCGAGGGGATAGCAACACGATTTTTTTTCGTGAGAAAGGCGAGTGCAAGGAGGGCTAAAACAAGATCACAAAGCTAGATCGCCTGATGGAACCACATGTACGGATCTCAATGAGTTGGCAAATATGTCCACCGATTTTTATTCCAATCTATATACATCTCAAGGTATTGTTGGTATTGAGGAAGTTCTCACATATCCCAGTTAAGGGTGGATGGTAATATGAATGCACGCTTGAATGCAAGCTACAGTAAGGAGGAAGTTAAATATGCCCTCTTTCAGATATTTCCCACTAAGGCACGGGGGCCAGATGGTTTTCCCGCACACTTTTTTAGAAACATTGGGATTTATGTGGTGATGAAGTCACAAGGATGATTATCGGAAGCTAGATGGAGTAGATTCAACGGAGGAGATTAATAACACATTCATCGCTTTTGATTCCCAAGATTGCCAAATTCAAAAGTTTTAGGACACCCCGCCAATAAGCCTTTGTAATGTGATCTATAAGATTGCTTCAAAGGTCTTAGAAAATAGGTTTAAAACTATCCTCCCCCAGCATTATCTCCAAGAGCACTCCGCTTCCTCGGGCGCCTAATCACGGATAATTTCATTACAAAGATATGAATGCTTACACTATATGAAAACAAGGAGGGTCAAGGGAAATAGGTTTGTGCATTAAAACTTGATATGATGAAGGCTTATGACCGGCCGGAATGGTCATACTTGAAGGCAGTGATGCTCAGATGGGGTTTAGTCCTGCTTCACCGAGACAATTATGAGGTGTGTTTCATCGGCTTTTTTTCCTGCTTTGTTTAACGGCAAGTTTGATGGTTTCAGCCCACCCGAGGTTTGCATAAGGAGATCCTATATCACCCTATCTTTTTTCTCGATCGCAGCCGAGGCTCTCCCCGTCTCGCTAAAGGGTGAAAGAGGGTACGGGCATATCGCTGGCACTCTAATGCCCTCCTCGTGAACCACTTACTATTTGCCGATGATGCTTACTCTTCTTGAAGCAAATGACTTAAGTGATGCACGATAAATGAGTTCTTGAGGACTTACAAGAATGCTTCGGCCCAGCGGGTTAACATGATAAATCATCGCTTTTTTAGCAAGGGTGTGTCTGCTCCTACTCGACTTCATTAAAACACTCTTGTCAGTCCACACCAAATCTTTGTCATAGAAGTATCTAGGCCTGCCATCGGATGTGGGTAGGGCAAAAGAGGGTTCTTTCAAATATTTGAAGGACCGGATTTGGAAGAAAGTGCAAGGTTGGATGGAGAAGTGTTTATCAGGAGGAGGGAAAGAGGTTCTTATAAAGTATGTAGCCCAATCCATTCCAACTTACTCGATGGCCTGCTTTAAGCTTTCGAGGGGGCTGTGTGACCATATTAATAAAATTATTCGGAAGTTTTGGTGGGGTTGCAAGAACGGTCGAGGAAAACAGCATGGGTCTCATGGAGAATGATGTCAAAGTCAAATTCATGGGAGGTTTGGGCTTCGAGATATGGAGCTTTTTAATCTCGCCGCTAGCGCAAGCAAGTATGGAGGCTATTACATGAACCTGATTCGCTATGCTCGTGTTCTCAAAGCGAAGCACTTCCTCAAGGGGATCTCACTGGAAGCAACCCTAGGACCTCGCTTCTCTCGTTTGGCACCTCTTGAGGGGCGATGTTCTTGCTCGGGACTAATCAAGAGAGTTGGGTCGGCCAAAACACTAATATCTCGCACGATAATTGGATGCCGAGGACTATAACTCGCATCGCTTCCAAGGCCGATCGACAAATACTCCATCTCTTGTCTCGAACTCATCAATCCTACCACGCAGGTATGGAATAAGCCGCCTCGATGAACACTTCATGGCCATCGACATCAAGGTGATCCTCAACATACCTCTCAAAGACCCGGTTCGTGACAATTTTGGGCTTGGCACTATGATAAACGGGGAATTTTTTCAGTATGTTTGGCTTACAGAATGCTTTCTGCAATCAAGTTCCAACGAGAGGATTGGTTGGAGCATAGAACGGGTCATTCTAATATTGCAGCAGATAAAAAGTCTTGGTCTCTACTTTGGAAGGTGAAAGTACCATCAAAAGTGCGGGTGTTTGTTTGGAGACTAGCACATACATCGATCCCGGACGGCCAAGTTCGACATGACAGTACATGGCGGAGGAGCCTAGCTGTTCAATATGCGTGCGTAGAATGATACATGGCGGCACTTCACATTTAGTTGCAGCATGGCTAGATGTGTCCGGGCCCGGGGACGCATTTAATCGCTGGAGCATGTGATATCGAACCAAGCGAGGATGCAAGAATCTGGTTATTCCTGTTATTCAAACTACAAGTCAACAGGATATTGCACGGTGTTGGTCACCATGTGGGCGATCCGTGGGCAAGGAGGAAAGCCATACATGAGGATGAATTCCAGAGCCCAATATCCACAATGTGCTTCATAAGGCTATTCTTAGAGGATCTGACATTATCGCTGTTCAGACCTCGCGAGGTAACCTCCTCCGCCTATGGTGCCTAGGGTGACGTATGTGGCTACCACCGGGAGAAAACGCAGCTGTTGAACTGTGATGGTGGAATCTCATCACTAGGGGAGAAAGGAGTAGCGGCTGTGGTGTGTCGTGACAGTACGGGCAAGTACCTAGGAGCTTCTGCTATGGTTTTTGATGGCCTCGACCGATCCAAATAGTTTGGAGGCGATGCAATGGCAAAGTGAAGCTCCCACGCTGTTTCTCGATTTGAACCTTCATAATCTGGTGATAGCCTCTGACTGCCTTGAGGTGATCTCAAACATCAACAACACCGCAACACCGGTTTATGCTCCGATCCTAAAGGAAATTCTTGTGAGGGAATATTTTTCTTATCGCTTTTCCGCTTTGAGAGAGGAAAATAATTTTGAGGCCCACTCGATAGCAAAAGGAGTTGCATCTCTTCGTGGGCCACCATGTGTGACTAGCTAATCTCCCCGACATTGCTTGTATCCCGGATGTCTTGAACTTTGAATAAAGCCCTAGTTACCCTAAAAAGAATAATGTCGATGCCCACTTACAAAAAAGAATAATGTAGATGATCATCTTGTTGCTAAAAACTCACCTAAAAAATCTTGTTGCTAAACACTTTAAAGTTAGCTCCTCTAGGCCATATATGGTTGCCAAAACCACCCGATTATGTAAACTTCAGATTGATTAATAAAGATCAGTAGCTTGTTCTCAAAAAGAAAATCCTTTTTGCCTTCGAGAAACTACCGACGGGTAAGGATAGAAGGACCGAGGCAAGATCGCGGCAAATGAAGCTTTGGCTTGTTGTTTTTTTTGTGGATGTCGAGGAGGAGCAGTCTCGCTTACTCTTTTCATTTCTCACACAATATCTCCTCAACAGACACGCCCCTACTTTTTTTTTAAACTTAGTTCAACTTTATTTAAGCTTCCTAAGCTGGGATTTCGCCTCGCAACGACATAAAATACAAGCCAAAGGGAGCTCAAAACTGCATCTACAAAAATTATTCAACACACCTCTCTAGCTAACAAGTGTGCTGCTTTATTTTCTCAGATGCCGAGCCCAAGTAACCCTTTAGTCCCCTCGCTGCCAATAATCGCTAACTTCTTCAATGATCGGTCCCAAATGAGGACAAGTCCTTCTCCTTGCTCGCAACTTGCACACGATCTCGCTGTTGTCCATTCCACATGCAGATAAGGATATTGAGCTCATCCGCTAGCTGCACAACTCTTCTACAAGCATAAAGTTCCGCCATTGCTGGTTCCTTACACCTTGGGAAAATATGACAAGTCTGGCCCGTAAAGGCACCTCATGGTTCCGAGAACAATGCCCGCCCCCCACATCCCCAACTCGAGATTGCTGCATCCACATTAGCTTTCACCCATTCCTCGGCAAAGCGGTCTCCATTTCTCACATGGGTCTGGGTTAATTTGTTTGCTCTTCACGACTATGGATGGAATGCCACTCGCCATAAGGTGGAAAACCCTTCTCGCAATCGCTGCTCAGATCTTCAATTCTGCCCATCTCTTTGCGTTGTTCCGCGCAGTACCAAAGCGCCAGACACACCCCTGAACCATGACCGCCTTTCATCATCCGATGCATCCGCAAACCCAAGACAAGAGCCACCTCGATAATGCACTCGAGGGCTACCGATCATGGGTGGATCGCCACCGCACCCCCATTTTGAATGCATGATCTTCCGCATTTCAATGAGTGAAAACCCCAAAATCTATGGTAGTTCGATTCTTCTCCGCCACAAGCTATGCAAAACACACCTCCTTGATCTTCCTCCTTGGAGCTCAACCCCACCGCAAGGCCATTTCAGACGACGCCACATGTGCTGCTTTTAACCTTGCTCGGTGCGACACTATCCCACAAGCACATCCATGACTTGTGATCCTGAACCGAGGATGAGTCTTTGCTACGCCTTGAGTTTGTGTTAGTTTTCCTTGAAGAGGAAAGGGTGATGCAGCAAAGTAGCATAAGTATTTCCCTCAATTTTGAGAACCAATGTATCAATCTAGTAGGAGGCTCCTCAAAGTCCCACGCACCTACACAAACAACAAGAACTCGCAACCAACGCAATAAAGGGGTTGTCAATCCTTCACAGCCACTTTCATAAAGTGAGATCCGATAGAGATAATATGATAAGATAAATATTTTTGGTATTTTAATGATATAGATGGAAAAGTAAAGATGCAAACAAAAGTAGATGGTAAACTTATATGATAAAAGATAGACCCGGGCCATAGGTTTCACTAGTGGCTTCTCTCAAGATAGCATAAGTATTACGGTGGTGAACAAATTATCGTCGAGCAATTGATAGAAAAGCGATAGTTATGAGATTATCTAGGCATCATCATGTATATAGGCATCACGTCCGTGACAAGTAGATCAAACGATTCCGCAGATCTACTACTATTACTCCACACATCAATCGACTCATGTCTCTGCATCTAGAGTATTAAGTTCATGAAGAACAGAGTAACACATTAAGAAAGATGACATGATGTAGAGGGATAAATTCATGCAATATGATATAAACCCCATCTTTTTATCCTCGATGGCAACAATACAATATGTGCCTTGCTGCCCCTGTTGTCTCTAGGAAAGGAGACCGCAAGATTGAATCCAAAGCTAAGCACTTCTCCCATTGCAAGAAAGATCAATCTAGTAGGCCAAACCAAACTGATAATTCGAAGAGACTTGCAAAGATAACTTAATCACACATAAAAGAATTCAGAGGAGATTCAAATATTTCTCATAGATAAACTTGATCATAAACCCACACTTCATCGGATCTCGACAAACACACCGCAAAAAAAGTTACATCGAATAGATCTCCAAGAAGATCGAGGAGAACTTTCTATCTAGATTCAAAGAGAGAGAAGAAGCCATCTAGCTAATAACTATGGACCCGAAGGTCTGTGGTAAACTACTCACAACTCATCGGAGAGGCTATGGAGATGATGGAGAGGCCTCCATGGTCGATTCCTCCCATGCTGAGCGCCGCCAAGGCTCCAAATGGGATCTCGCGGATACGTAAGGTTGCGCTGGTGCAATTAGGTTTTTGTGGTGCTCCTCGGATGTTTTCGTGGTACGTGGATATATAGGAGGAAGGAGGTAGGGGGTGGATGCTCGAGGGGCCGACGAGGGGGGCGCGCCACCCTGGGGCGCACGGCACCCTCATGGTCGCTTCGCTCGTTGCTTGACTTCCACCCAAGTCCTCGATTATGCTTTGTTCCAAAAATATCGCCTCCCAAGGTTTCATTCGCTTGACTCTGCTTGATATTCCTTTTCTTCAAACACTCAAATAGGCAAAAACAAATAATTCGGACCGGGCCTCCTGTTAGTAGGTTAGTCCCAAAATGATTTAAAAGTGCAAAGTAAAGCCCATAAACATCCAAAATGGGTAATATAATAGCATGGAACAATAAAATTATAGATACGCTGGAGACGATCAAGCATCCCTAAGCTTAATTCCTGCTCGCCCCTCGAGTAGGTAAATGATAAAACAGAATTTTTGATGTGGAATGCTACCTAGCATAATTCTCAATGTAATTTTCTTTTATTGTGGCATGAATGTTCAGATCCAAATTATTCAAAATAAAAGTTCATATTGACATAAGAAATAGTAATACTTCAAGCATACTAACTAAGCAATCATGTCTTCTCAAAATATCATGGCATTAGAAGGTCCATGCCTACAAAATCATATAGTTAGGCTATGTTTCATTTTCATCACACAAAATACTCCCATCAAGAACAACCCCGGTTTCAGCCAAGCAATTGGTTCATACTTTTTAATGCGCTTCAGCTTTTTTCAACTATCATGCAATACATGAGCGTGAGCCATGTATATTGCACTATGGGTGGAATAGAATATGATGATGGAGGTTGTGTGGAGAAGACAAAAAAGGAGAAAGTCTCACATTGATGAGGCTAATCAACGGGCTATGGAGATGTCCATCAATTGATGTCAACATGAGGAGTAGGGATTGCCATGCAACGGATGCACTAGAGCTATAAATGTATGAAAGCTCAATAAAAGAAACTAGTGGTGTGCATCCAACTTGCTTGCTCACGAAGACCTAGGGCATTTTGAGGAAGCCCATCGTTGGAATATACAAACCAAGTTTTATAATGAAAATTCCCACTAGTATATGAAAGTGACAATGGTGTCAAACCGCGGATCTCGGTAGGGGGTCCCGAATCAGCGCCTAATGCTAATGGTAACAGAGTCGGGGACCCCATGTTTACCCTGGTTCGGGCCCTCTATGGAGGTAATACCTTACTTCTTCTTGATTGATCTTGATGATATGAGTATTACAAGAGTTGATCTACCACGAGATCGTAGAGGCTAAACCCTAGAAGCTAGCCTATGATTATGATTGTTCCTGTCCTACGGATTAAACCCTCCGGTTTATATAGACATCGGAGGGGGCTAGGGTTACAACAGAGTCGGTTACAGAGAAGGAAATCTACACATCCGAATTGCCAAGCTTGCCTTCCACGCAAAGGAGAGTCCCACCCGGACACGGGACGAAGTCTTCAATCTCGTATCTTCATAGTCCAACAGTCTGCACAAGTACATAGTCCGCCGTCCGAGGACCCCTAATCTAGGACCCCTCAAGAGTTCTCCTAACCAAGCTTCAATGATGATGAGTCCGCCATAGATCATCTTCGATTGCAAGGCGGGTTCCTTCCGTCAATACTTCAGGTAGATTTGAACACAAGGATTGTGTCCGCCTCGCAAAATAAATTCCACGCACTCACCGAGAGAGCACAATATTCCACAAATCTAATCATCGACAACTTTTCATAGCATGACATCATTCCACGGCCCGTCATTATACAAACCATTTTCCCAACTCCGTCGTCGCACGCCTTGCGAGGCAGTTTTATTGGCACGCCTTGTCAAGGTAGATCGTGTTCCCTTATCACGGATTCTCATCAATACGGGAGTGGGTAACTCAACCGCGTTGCTAGTATTACTCCTCGGTTTTAGGCAAGTTCCAAACGGCCACGCTGAGGAAGGTTGATATTCACCTCTTTATAAAGAGGTCAAGACCGTCCTTTCTTTCCACGCCCGATCCTTCCCTTCCCTACCTCGAGTTCCAACACCCAAGGTTCAGTCTAAGCGCCCCGACCTTCAACCATGTCCGGATCCAACCTTCAAGGTCGGTGGATGGCCTCTTCCATCACGAGGAGGACATCACAGCTTAGGGACGCTTAGGTATCCGATCACGTAAATCCTTCATGCACTACCCGCCAAGGGCAGGTTATCCCCACTCCTAACCCAACAAGAGTGTTATATTCGCTTCCCACCCTCCGAGGGCTAGGCTTTAGTCTTGATCCCTTTGTTAGAGGGCTTATGTTCTATTACGGGCTAGATTTCCATGATCTAGCTCCAGATGCCTTCCTTCGATCTCGTTGTTTATCATCGCGGTGAAGCCTTGCTACATCTTGAGTGCGCTTGGTTTTCCTCAAGAGGAGAGGGTGATGCAAGTGTAGTAGCATAAGTATTTCCCCGCTTTGAGAACCAAGGTATCAATCCAAAGAGGAGGATCCTCAAATGTCCCACGCACTCCACGCAAACAAACCGAGAACTCAAGAACCAACACAATAAAGGGGTTGTCAATCCTTCACTACCACTTCATGTAAAGTGAGATCTAATAAAGATAGTATGATAAGATAAATATATTTTGGTATTTTATAATATAGATGCGTAAAGTAAAGATGCAAATAAAAGTAGATTGAAAGCAAATATGATAAGAGATAGACCCGGGGCCATAGGTTTCACTAGTGGCTTTCTTAAGATAGCATAAGTATTATGGTTGGTGAACGGATTACCGTCGAGCAATTGATAGAAAAGTTTATAGTTATGAGATTATCTAGGCATGATCGTATATAGGCATCACGTCCATAACAAGTAGACCGACTCGCCTCGCATCTACTACTATTACTCCACACATCGATCGACTCTCGCCTGCATCTAGAGTATTAAGTTCATAAGAACAGAGTAACGATTAAGCAAGATGACATGATGTGAGGGATAAACTCATGCAATATGATATAAACCCCATCTTGTTATCCTCGATGGCAACAATACAATACGTGCCTTGCAACCGTTTTTGTCACTGGGTAAGGACACCACAAGATTGAACCCAAAGCTAAGCACTTCTCCCATGGCAAGAAAGACCAATCTAGTAGGCCAAACCAAACCGATAATTCGAAGAGAATTGCAAAGATAACTCAATCATACATAAAAGAATTCAGAGAAGATTCAAATATTATTCATAGATAAACTTGATCATAAACTCACAATTCATCGGATCTCGATAAACACACCGCAAAAAGAGTTTACATCGAATAGATCTCCACAAGAGAGGGGGAGAACATTGTATTGAGATCAAAAAATAGAGAAGAAGCCATCTAGCTAATAACTATGGACCCAGAGGTCTGCCAGAACTACTCACAACTCATCTGAGGGGCAAGCATGTTGATGTAGAGGCCTCCATGGTTGATTCCTCCCAGAGTGCCCCAAGGCTCCAAGATGGGATCTCATGGGTATGTATGTTACAAATGTGGAAATTGTGTTTCGTGGTGCCCTTGATGTTTTGGAGTACGAGGTATATATAGGAGGAAGAAAACGCCGGTGGTCAGCCTCGAGGCCCATGAGATGGGGCGCGCCCCCTATCTCGTGGGGTCCTCGGAGCTTCTTGACTTGCACTCCAAGCTCTCCCGATCACATTCGCTCCAAAAATCACGCCCCGGTTGTTTCATTCCGCTTGGACTCCGCTTGATATTCCTTTTCTTCAAATACTAAAATAGGCAAAAAACAACAATATGGGTTGGGCCTCCTGCTAGTAGGTTAGTCCCAAAATGATATAAATGTGTAAAATAAAGCCCATAAACATCCAAAAGGGTAATATAATAGCATGGAACAATCAAAATTATAGATACGTTGGAGACGTATCAAGCATCCCCAAGCTTAATTCCTGCTCATCCTAGTAGGTAAATGATAAAAAGAAATTTTTGATGGGAATGCTACCTAGCATAATTCATAATATAATTTTCTTTATTGTGGCATGAATGTTCAGATCCAAATGAATACAAAATAAAAGTTCATATTGACATAAGAAATAGTAATACTTCAAGCATACTAATCAAAGTAATCATGTCTTCTCAACATAACATGGCTAAAGAAAGTTATCCCTACAAAATCATATAGTATGGTTGTTGCTCTATCTTCATGACACAAAGTATTTAATCATGCACAACCCCGATGACAAGCCAAGCAATTGTTTCATACTTTAATAATCTCAAACTTTTTCAACTTTCACGCAATACATGAGCGTGAGCCATGGACATAGCACTATATGTGGAATAGAATGGTGGTTGTGGAGAAGACAAAAAAAGATAGTCTCACATCAACTAGGTGTATCAACGGGCTATGGAGATGCCAATTAATAGATATCAATGTGAGTGAGTAGGGATTGCCATGCAACGGATGCACTAGAGCTATAAATATATGAAAGCTCAACAAAAGAAACTAAGTGTGCATCGAACTTGCTTGCTCACTAAGTAAGACCTAGGGCACTTTGAGGAAGCCCATCATTGAATATACAAGCCAAGTTCTATAATGAAAAATTCCCACTAGTATATGAAAGACAACATATGAGACTCTAACATGAAGATCATGGTGCTATTTTGAAGACAAGTGTGGAAAAAGAGATAGTAGCATTGTCCTTCTCTCTCTTTTCTCTCATTTTCTTTTTTCTTTCTTTTTTCTTCCCTTTTTCTATTTTTTCTTTGGCCTCTTTTTTTCTTTGGCCTTCTCGAACGTAATTCTAGCACGCCACCCAAGGGCTGAAAGTGTCCGAAGATATCCAAGTGGAGGTAAACTCCATGCATCGGTGGAGTTCCGACTAGGGGTGTCCGGACAGTTATATCATCAATCGGACCTGTCTATTCTATAAACCGGAGGGTTTTAGTCCGCAGGACTAACAACGACATTAACAATCATACTGCCGGTGTCAAACCGGCGGATCTCGGTAGGGGGTCCCAAACCGTATGTGCCTAGGCGGATGGTAACAGGAGACAAGGGACACGATGTTTTACCTGTGTTCGCCCTCTTGATGGAGGTAAAACCCTACGCCCCGCTTGATTAATATTGATGATATGGGTACTACAAGAGTGGATCTACCACGAGATCAAGGAGGCTAAACCCTAAAGCTAGACTATGGTATGATTGTTGTAATGTATGTTGTGTCCCACGGACTAAAGCCCTCCGGTTTATATAGACACCAAGAAGGCTAGGGTTACACAGAGTCGGTTACAATGGTAGGAGATCTACATATCCAGTATCGCCAAGCTTGCCTTCCACGCCAAGGAAAGTCCCATCCGACACGGACGGAGTCTTCAATCTTGTATCTTCGTAGTCTTGGAGTCCGCGACGATGATAGTCCCGCTGTCCGACACCCCTAGTCCAGACTCCTCAAGAGTCCCCTAACCAGGCTTCAATGACGATAAGTCCGCGCGCATAATGTTCGGCATTGCAAGGCGGGTTCTCCCTTGAATAATCCAGAGAAGATCATGAACACCAGTGATAGTGTCCGCTCGCTAAATAAATTCCACATTCTATCGTAGAGAGAATAAAATGCACACAAGTTCAATCATCGACGATTTTGTGGCATGACGTCACACCACTACCAAGTCTTTACTTGAATCGCTTTTTATTATACCACCTCAAAGACGCTTAGCTAAGCGGTTCCTTGGCACGCCTTGTCAAGGCAGAGATCATGCTCCCTTATTCCGGGATTCTCATCAATACGAAAGCAGTAATCCAACCGCCGCCCATCGCCACGCCTCTATCGGGTGAATCCTTAACGTCACGAGACGGCTCTGGTATTTTCCCTTTATAAGAGGACCAAGGCTCGCTTTTCTTCAATCTTCCATCGAATCTTCTCCTTGCTCCAAGTTCCAACACCCAGAGCCCCAGATTCGAGCGCTGGATCTTCAACAATGTCCGCTCCGACCTTCAGTGGATTGGTGGATGCCTCCTCCACACGGAGGAGGACGTAAAGCTGCTGGAGGCCAAGCACTGGCCCCACGAGATTTGCAGACAGTTGCCCGCCCAAGGGCAGGCCGCACTCCACTCCCGAGCCTCGGTGAGTACGCTGCCTTCAGATCCCACCTCCGCCGGGTTTAGGCTTCGATGGACCCCTTCATGAGAGGGCTCATGTTCTACTACGGGCTGGATTTTCACAACTTGGCTCCGAGTCCATCCTCCATATTTTCGCATTCATTATCGTTCCGCCTTCCTCCGCCACCCCCCACTTCGCCTGTGGTCAAGACCTTCAATGTGGAGCCAAGATGATCGGGGCATCAAGTGAGAGAGGCGGGCGCACTATAAGCAGGAGGGCCGATGCCCCGCGGGCCCGAGGGCTCCTTCCAAGAAGAGCTCGGCTTCAGGCAGCAGGAGTGGTTCTATATCATCACCAAGGGCGCAAGCAAAGCTGCCGCTTTCATTCCATCCGGGACCTCCACGCCAATTGATGTCGTGGGTCAACCAAGGCTCAATTGGGGGCGTCCAAGACGCCTTTATTGCAGGCCGGATTCGAGACCTCCAAGCGAGGGAGATCAATCTGCTGTGGTGATGCAGTCATGCTAATCAGCGCCTTCGCCTCAAGAACGCCGGCCTTCTCCTGCTATGGGAGTTCAATCCGAGGGACCACGAATTCTCCAACACTTCATGGGTATGACGCCTGTGGAGATGTACAAGTTGTTCTTCTGACCGCAGCGGCGTGTCCGGAATTGACCGAGGACGCAGGCCTAAGTCAAGCAATCGCCTTGGACACTGTGAGTAGCTCTGAGTCCGGACGCTCTATTTGTTTGCTTTTCTCGAATTTCGCTTTTAACCCATTATTCTTCATCGAGTGGGTAGCGCAATGGCCGATAAGGTGTCCGCCCTCCTAGAGACCGTGACCGAGCCCGTGGCTAGTCAAATGTTGGAGGTCGCACCAGAGAAGGAGGCGATGGGGAAAATAGAAGAGCTATCACCTCGCCTAAGGGGGCGCTCAAGAGGGGGGGATCAAAATCCTCCTTCCAGTGGGGAGAAGAGGACCGCCCAAGACCAAGGCCAAAGCCCTAAGCGGGGAAGAAATCTTCATCGAGGGTCTCCGCGCCGGGAGAACCCGGACGCATAATCGCTCTAAAGGATCAGCCTCCACGAGCCGTGAGTAGGAAAAAGGGAGTTCATTATCAAGAAAATATCCCTATTTGTGTTTCCGAGGATAACCAAAAAATTTACCTTATAGTTCGGATTTGCGGCCTTCTTAGATGAGTTCGTTTTCGGGGATCTTCGTCCGGAGATGATGGAGAGCGAACGCTTCCATTCTGCCGCTTGCCTGGACAGGCGATGAGCCTCAAGTATCGCCACGAGGGTATCCCAGAGCTCGTGGAGCCGAGAGTTCGTGCCGCACTAGAGTTCGCCGGGAGCTCAAGGGTCCGCTTGAGAGGGCGCCCATCTCGTAAGATCACCGTGTTTTGATGAGTATGGTGATTGAAGGATTTCGCCCGCCGAAAGCGGATTGCATAATGCCGCTCGAGTTTGTCGGGCGGATTTGAGGTACGCAAGAATGACGACCTTTGACAGCCCGCACATAGAAGTGCGCTCAGATAGATAGTAGCCCCGAGACTCGGTAGGTTGTCGAAAGCGACGCCAGCGCTAAGGATCAAAATTGCGGTAATGAATGTCGCTGCTCCTATGCAGTGGCGGATAGTCCGGGCTAGCCGGACTAGTGGAGTTGTCGAGTTAATGCGGTAACTCGATGTGGCGGATGCGGAGATCGCTATTGTCAACCGCGATTTGACGAGTCGCAAGGTAAATGAATTCTCCACAGCCACTTATTTATGGGATTCAAAGCCCGCTCGATAATATATATGTTGTGATACGACGGTATCGCTGTGGAGAGTTTTCGGCCGAGCTTGCTCAAGCCAAGGAGCAAGCCCGAAGGAGTGATGCGGTTACTCGAGGGCGGCCGAGGAGTTGAAAGTCGGAAAAGTGACACCGCTTGGTAGGGAAAAGATGGCCAAATTGGCCGTGGAAATTGAAGGATGCTGCCGACCGCAACGAGGCTCTTGAAAAGGAGCGCCTATCGGAGCGGGAAGACTGGGAAGGCCACCGCCGAGGCTAAGGATGCCTGCTCGCAATGCGGCTATGAAGGAGGAGCTGCGCCAGTCGAGATATTGTGGTCGGCAGTGCCTTTTTCTGCGATCGCCATTTACGGATCCAAAGTATGCCCAATTTGGCCAGTGGGGTCCGGAGGATCCATATATGGACTCTAGCGGCAAGTGCGGTTGATATCGCTGGCACTTCCTTCGAGCCGTAGGATCACAAGACTAAGAGCTATTTTGGTCTCAATTCCATAGTCCGGATCGCTCACTCACCGACCGACGGTCGGTTGGCCGAATGGGCTGAGCTGAACAGATTGTCCGGACTTGCCATGACCGATATCGTGGCTCATGTGTGGCCGAGAGGCCTAAGGCGACGAGCTATTTCGGCTTATTGCAGCACTTTGCGCGGTGCCGCATATAAAGGAGATGAAGCGGCCGCCTGCATAGAAGGTGCGCGGATGGCCCTTGCCCGTGTGGAAGACACATTGGACGAGATGGATGCCACCGCTATTGCAGCCCAGGTTCGGACGAAAGCCGTTACCCGCCGAGCACTATTTTGGGGAAGGCGTGGCGCCAGGTAATAGAGTCGCAGTTCTCAAAAATGTCACGCTCAAATGAACGCTTTATCTTGTAAACAATGATTATGTTGTAACCGCTTATACTTGTGCATTCCAAGTATTAAAATATCTCCTATGCGGCCGCTTATGTATACGCTTGTATAACCTCAAAGATTGCGCTTCGGTTTAGCCCACCACGCACAAGGTGCGGGTGTTCGCAAAAATAGCGCTGCACACTTAATCCGACGCCTCGGTCCCGTTAAGGAGGTGGTAGCAAATGAGGCAATCCGGACTATGATGCTTTATCACTTTCACTTAGCCATTGAGTTCGAGGGGGGGCTACGATATAGCCCTTGGGGCACCGCGCCCGAATTCGGGCGCTGTGTGCCCGACCGAAACGGTCCTTCACAAAGCGGGAATTCTAAACATTCCGTAGTCGATCGAGTGGTCGACCAGCCTCTTGTCAGATCATGACAGCCAGCCGCTTTCATCGAGGTGCTCGCCAAATTAACCGGGGCACAATCGTAGTAGTTCTCCGGTGCCGCTAGCCGATGATACGGAACGTAAGGCAGCAAAACACAGGAGCCGGGCAAACCCAACATTTGACCAAAGACATGATTCGAGCTGATGCATAAAGGCCTAATCTCGAGATGCCGAACACTCCCTAAGGTGTTCGGTCTTTGTAATAATGGCGTATAATGCCCTAAGCCCCTAGTGTCTAGTGTACGGCATGGTCCTCTCGACGCCGCCGATGCCAAAACGCCGTGCTCCACTTTGGTTATAATGAGAAACCAAGGGATTATAACAACAAGAGACAGAAAAAGGTTTACGCAGGTCTTAATCAAAAGAATCTCGCGACGGTCCCTTACCGCACGCATCGCGGCCGTGTTCCGCTGCAGCCGTTATCCTCGACGGGTGCACGCTGTTCATCTCGTAAAAAGAGAGGAACTTAGTTTGAAAGGAACTCGTATGTAAAAATATATACTAAGGAAGAAATATAAATAAGTAAAGCGGAGTCTGTGGTGAGCTCATATTGTTTAGCGCCGCAGCCCCTTGTGAAGGGATGTGCGCTAGGGAGCCCCTGGCTTATTTATGCCGGACTCGTTCGACCGTGTCCGGGTCTTTAAATGACCAGATCAAATGATGCCATGGACCGCATCTTAAGTGTAAGAGACGCGTGAATGTGGTATGGCGCTGAAGCGATTAAAGCTTCTCGCCCCAAGAGTGCTTGATAGCTACTTTTAAATGGGACGATATGAAAGATTAGTTTTTCAGATTTAAAGATGTTCGTGATCCAACACAACTTCTAGTAATAGGGAGCCCGTGCACTTGGCGTAAGGGCCTCGCATCACTCCTTTAAAGGAAGTGCGGCTGTGTCAAATTTTAGTAAGGTCTATCCTCAACTTATGGATTGTGTTTGGATACAGCAGTTTAAGTCATCGCCTCCGGCCCATCGTGACATGTAAATTGCAAATTGGCCGATTATAGGATCCAATATCGTATAGTCCATCCCGCATTTCAACGCTTCGAATAATCCAGTGGTCGAAGTGATTGGTTTTGATGTCCAATCTCTATGTTCCATTGGTTGACTGCGGCGAGACCCATTTTAATGGGTGGCGACTATTTTTCCGTGATTATCACATGAAGTGAATTTACCGCTTTGACCTCTTGTGGGAAATTCTTTGTTTTCCGGTGCTCGCCGGTGGGGTTTATCATCTTCGCTGATGCGCCCAGCCCCGTGTTCGGTGTTTAGTCGGCCGGACTGTTTGAAAACCCAACAATCTCGTGGGTGTGGTTTGCGCCTTCCGGGTACTGTGGATTTGACATATCCGACCCAAAATCTTGTTTGTTGATAGCTCATCGTCAAGTATCCTTAAGAGGCGGTGTTTTGTTGTTTGGCCGCGAAGCTTTTGAATCCGCGCGCGACCGCCGTGTTTTGGGCTTTTTCTTTATTTCGCGCGCTTTTTTCTCGCGCGTGATTTTCCGCTTCCATCTCCGATCTCGATGTACTTGGGGCCCTGGTGTCGCATCTTGCTAGCTGCTATCCTCTCCCGCACAAAAGCGGGTCATGAGGCTTGTTAGCGCGACATTGTCCCTGGCTTCTTGGCCGAGGTGTCTAGCGAGCCATTCGTCCTTGACATTGTGTTTAAAAGTTGCTAAGGCTTCAAAGGTCCGACAATGACTATTTGGTTCTTTTTGGTGAGGAACCTGCTTTAATTTATGCTACCGACTCTCCGCTGTTGAGTTATATGACTTAGATCATCCGTGATCCTGAGGGCGGACATAAGTTCCTTGAAAATTTGGTCTAAACGCCCCCTCAGCTCTTCCCAACTTCCAACAAGTTGTTTTCTCGGGAGGCTTTGAGCCAATGACGGTGGCCCTTTGAGCTTGAGTGGTAGGTATTTTATGGCGTGAGATCGCCTCTCTAGCCATGTGTATGTGTAGTATATAATCTTCTATCCGCATCTGTGGTATGTTGTTCCGTCAGGCCTCTATGTTTATGGGTTTAAACTCATTGAATTCATGATCCAAAGACTCACCGGTGAAACATAGTGGTGTGTGCGCCTCAGATTTGGGTGTACCGCTGTCTTCTACACTTGGCGGTTGTATTGCTTCCTCGGGCCCTCTTCTTTGGCTCCGTAAATGGACCCGTTGGGCCATCTGTCCTTCCAGGTCATTAGTCGGTTTATATGCGCGCCGCTTTCGATTCTGGTTTATCATCCGCCGCTCTATCCAACCAGCGGCTCTTTTGTTTTTTGATCGGGGCTCTATGGCCTCCTCATCAAATTCTCGCAAGAGCTTGTGCTTCGGTAGTTTTTGATTGATGGCCATTGCCAGATTTGTTCATGTTTTGAGCACTTTGCTCCACCTCATTCGAGTGTATCTTCCGCTGTTTTGAGCTTCCATTTTTCTTTCTTCAAGCTTGGCGTGGCGATTTAGTCTTTTTCCGGTTTTTATTCTCCGGTGTGTCCGCGTGAGGTTGTCTCGAACTATTGTTTTCGCTGGCCCGACTGATTATTCGACTCGCCCCTGTTCGGACGGTTGCTTGTTTGCGTGTTCGCCGCCCACTAGTTTGCCCAGCCGTATTGCTGGGCATTAAGAGCGCTGTTGTTGTCGAGGCAGGATCTTAGGCTGGCGCTCGCGCCGCTTTTGGTTGTTTGTTGGCGGATTATCTTCGCCACGCCTGCTGGTCCTCGCTGTCGCTTCCTTTTGGGGTATCCACCATGTATATGTCGATGACGAGGTGGTCTTCACGCGCCCTCGTAGGCGCTGGTTCTGTTCGCCTCCAGATCGCCGCCAATGCCATCGATGTCTTCGAGTCATAGTTTAGCATGCCGGTTATCGCCGACAAAGCGGCTACAAAGTGGGTGGTGGGTGGCTTTGAATTTTTTTGTCCCCGAATCCTAACCGCCCCGCCGTAGTCCGCCGGCCTCCGGATAGCGTAGAGGTGTTTTAACGATTTAGGATGTCGCCAAAGGGCGAGTGTTGGAAGATGTCCGTGGTGGTGAATTCCATAACCGCGCCCGATCAGATTTGATTGGTGGGGCGCGGCGGTCCAGAGTCCGCAAGGAGTCCCGCACTGAGTCACGAGCCGCAAGGGACAAGGTTAGTGTTCGCCCATCGCCGTGGAAGTTGAAAGCCAAGGCGTGTCCAACCACCGCCCTCGACCGGGCGATCGGCCCGGACTAAGGGCCGGAGCGGATTCAGTGCGCCACCAAGGCACCGCTCGCAAGCAGAAGCCAGATCATGCCCATCGTAATAAAGGCGGCGCGCTGTCGCGGGCTCGAGCCCGTCAAGATCAAGTCCCCGCGATGTCGCCGTGAAGTTTAGGGCTTCAATCGACATGATGGCCAGGCGAGCCGATCTCGCCCAGATGGCCAAGTGAATTAGCCCGCAGCGCGGCCGCCGAATAAAAAGATCTCGTCCGGGGAGAAAAGTCTCACCTCGAAGCAGTTGTTGATTGAAGACGCCATCGAGCCTATCGGTGACGCATACGCAGGAACTCTCAATGAAAGCACCAATGTCGGTGTCAAACCGCGGATCTCGGTAGGGGGTCCCGAATCGCATCTAGGCGGATGGTAACAGAGACAAGGACATGATGTTTTACCTGTGTTCGCCCTCTTGATGGAGGTAAAACCTCACGCCCCGCTTGATTAATATTGATGATATGGGTAGTACAAGAGTGGATCTACCACGAGATCAAGGAGGCTAAACCCTAAAGCTAGCCTATGGTATGATTGTTGTAATGTATGTTGTGTCCTACGGACTAAAGCCCTCTCGTTTATATAGACACCGAAGAAGGCTAGGGTTACACGTAGTCGGTTACAATGGTAGGAGATCTACATATCCAGATCGCCAAGCTTGCCTTCCACGCCAAGGAAAGTCCCATCCTGACACGGACGGAGTCTTCAATCTTGTATCTTCGTAGTCTTGGAGTACGGCGGACGATGATAGTCCCGCTGTCCTGACACCCCTAGTCCAGACTCCTCACATACCATAGGCTAGCTTCTAGGTTTAGCCTCCTTGATCTCGTGGTAGATCCACTCTTGTACTACCCATATCATCAATATTAATCACAGCAGAGTTGGGTTTTACCTCCATCGAGAGGGCCCTTAACTCGGTAAAAACATCGTCCCTTGTCTCCGTTACCATCCGCCTAGACGCACGCCGGGACCCCTACCCGAGATCCGCCGGTTTTGACAATCGATATTGGTGCTTCATTGAGAGTTCTCTATGTCGCCACCGATAGGCTTGATGGCTCTTCAATCATCAACAACAACACAATCCGTGGTGAGACTTTTCTCCCCGACAGATCTTCGTGTTCGGGCGGCTTTGCACTACGGGCCAATTCGCTGGCCATCCGGAGCAGATCGAAGCTACGCCCGCCATCGTGTCGATTTGGAAGCCTAAACTTCACGGGCGACATCCGCGAGACTTGATCTTCGATGGATTCGAGCCATTACCGAAAGCGCCACCGCATCACCACGATGGGCATGATTTAGCTCGCTGCCGGATAGTGCCCCGAGGCCGCACAAGAGTCCACTCGACTTAATTCGGAGCCATCAAGCAGATCGAGGACGGTGGTTAGACACCGCCGGGGCTGCAACTTCACTACGATGGAGCCAACATCGACCTTATCCCTTGTAAAGCCTGCGGACTCGAGGTGCCGGACTCAACCTCCTACTTCTTCTACCAATCGAATCCGACACGCCGATCATGGAGTTCACCGCAGACATCTTTCAAGACTCACCCTTTGGCGACATCCTCGAATTCGCTAAAGTATCTCTCGTTATCGAGAGCCCTCGGCCGGATCATGGTCGACGGTTGATGCGGACGACAAAGAAATTCAAAGCCCACCCACCACCCACTTTGTAGCCACCGCCGATTTATCTAACCGACATGTTAGACTACGATTCAAGACATCGACGGTATGGACGACGATGCCGAGACGACTCAAGAACCAGGCCTTATGGGGCACTTGAAGACCACCTCGCATACGACATATACATGGTGGACATCCCAAAGGATGGGAACGGCGAAGAAGCAAATGGAGGCAGATTCCTCTAAGAAACAGCCTGAGCACCGATGCCAGCAAGCCATTCTAAATCCCGCCACAAAGAAGAATGGAGATTCCGCACCGGAGATAATAACACCCCGTAGAGTGTCAAGACAACCCCTCCAAAGAAGATTCAAAGACAGAGGACGGAGAAGCCAGCCTCACGAGAGAGCCGGCGATGAAGAGGTAGAGGATGATAATTACATGCCTCCTCCGAGACGAGGCAAGCCTCAACGACGATTTAATTCCAGCCCGAGGATCCCGATAACAAGAGCGCTTTTAAACGCAGGCTAATGGCCACGCAAACAGCCTAAAGAAAAGCAAACAACAGCCCGAGCTGATCAAGACTCGCTAGCCGACAGATGGACCAAGTCCTCGCGTCAAGAGCATGAACTCGAACGCCTCCAAAAGCTACCTAAAATGCAAGTTGCTCCTCCGATTAGAGGAGGAGGCATATAAACCTTCATCACCAACAAGACAATATAGCAGACCGACCACCTCGTGGCCGCGACAGAGAGGCATCTAGGCTCTCCACCGTAACTGCATCTCAAGACCGCCAAAAGCACGGGTTAACTGGGGAATGCGCCGGACTTATAGACATATTGAGGACAAGGCAAGACAATCAAGATCGATCACGGATCACGGGGCGCCTACGATGCACGACGACTACCGTCACGCCGATACAAAGAACTCCGCCGGGCCGAACACAAGAGACAAAGCTCGCCGAGCTACGCCGTGATATTGCCCAATATAGAGGCGCAGACACCCACTATGCTTCACGATGAAGTAATGGATCATCAAATCCTCAAGGGTTTAAACCCGTGAACATTGAATCCTACGATGGCACAACAACACTCCGCGGTTTGGATCAAGACTATCTCCTTCATATCCACATGGCCCGCGTGACGATCTTCACGCCATCAAATATCTCCCACTCAAGCTTAAAGGACCAGCTCGCATTGGCTTAACAGCTTGCCAGCAGAGTCAATTGGTGTTAGAGGACCTGAAGCCGATTCCTCGACAACTTCCAGTGGCACATATGTAATGCACCACCGACGCCAATGACCTAAGCCACATAATTCAGCAGCCAGATTTAATCGCCGATAGCCTCGACACGGTTCTAACAAAGAAAATCAAATCATCGACCGTCTCGGATGCAGAGGCCCTCGCAGCCTTCAAACATAACATCCGCGACGAGTGGCTGGCCCGCACCTAGGACAGAAAAGCCAAATCCATGGCAGCCCTCACATCACTCATGACCCGCTTCAGGCGGGAGGACAGCCAGCTAGCCCGCAAAGAATAACCTCAAAGAAAAATTCGCAGTCCGGATAACAAGGACCGCAATGGCAGGTCGCTACGAAACAAAACAAACGCCGCTGTTAACGGCGATAACAATGAGGATACGGCAGTCAACGCCGGATTCGAGGCTCTAAACCCGTCAGCGGAAAAAGCCATTCAAAAGAACTATCCGGTCCGTCCCAATTTGGACCAATACTCGACCGCTTTGCCGATACATGGCACTTCAAAAGCCAGCTAATCACACCAACAGGATTGTTGGGTATTCAAGCAGTGCAGGCAAGTTAATTGCGAAAACAATGACAAGGGGCTGCATAGCGATGACGAGGAAGAGACCCGCCACCGTAACAAGAGAGGATGTATGGGTTTCACAAGTGCGGACGGTAAACATGATATACGCAACCCACATACCCAAGAGGGAGCGGAAGCGCACTTAGGGATGATATGCGATGGAGCCACGCCCAAGTTCAATCCATGGTCCTCTTGCCCGATCACTTTCGATCAAGGGACCACCCCACCAAGATCCGCCATGGCGGATTCGCCGCATTGGTTTTAGACCCAATCGCCGATGGATTTCACCTCACCAGAGTCCTCGATGGACGGCGGCAAGAGCCTCGAACCTGCTTTATCAGATACAAAGGCGCAAGATGGGCATAGACCCTCAAGGATTAAACCTACAAAGACGACCTTCAAAGGCGCCATACCAGTGTAGAGGCCAATTGTACAGTGCTCACCACACCGAAGTGGTCTTCGGATCCCCGATAACTTCCGGCGAGGAGTTAATCTTCGATATAGTCCTGCTCCGCAATGGCTATCACGCTCGCCGGATTTAACCGCTGCTTGCAAAGTTCAACGCGGTGCCGCATTATGCATACCTCAAGCTCAAGATGCCAGCCTCGAGGAGTCATCACGGCCAACGGAAACATCAACGCCCCTCCGAACGGAGGAACACACAGCGCTCTCGCGTAAGGCACAGAGCAGCCTCTAAGGCATTTCAAGTCCGCCGTTAAACGACCGGACATGGCCAAACGCTACCGAGTAACATATACATCAAGACCACCGCACGCCCGAGCACGCAGAGCAATGCGGCCCCAACCCCAGCCCTCGCATGATTGCAAGACTAGTCCTTCGCGACATCATTACGCCCGAGATACCATGGGCATAGGGGAGGGCACACCACGACAGCCCAGAGTGCGGCTCAACCACACCAGGGCCCCAAGTGTGTCGCTTTTTTTTTTTTTTTTTTTTTACCCACAGGACTCGCTCACTGAGGCCC
The DNA here is from genome assembly GCA_021437245.1 of Aegilops speltoides. NCBI lineage: Eukaryota > Viridiplantae > Streptophyta > Magnoliopsida > Poales > Poaceae > Aegilops > Aegilops speltoides. Next base: position 18,697 of record JAHHZJ010006495.1, on the reverse strand, counting down.
TCCGTCGGCAAGCAGACCGGCCAACTCACGATGCAACAGCCAGTGAAGGAGAAAGGCTACGACGAACACTCAGTGGTCTCCATTACGAGCATTAAATCTGTTTAATACACCATTCGCAGCCTACCCCTCGAGGGGGACATGTTTAATAGTCCAACCTTGCTTACCGCACTATTTGTATCGCTCGCATTCATGGCAGATTTCCTTGAATAAACAATGCATCGCTTTTCGCTTATAATTGCATCCCTTTCTTATATATGTTCATTTATGACATTTTGCATCCAGACACTTTGGTACGGCCGAATACACCAGGGGCTTATGTTCCCGTGATTATGGTGTGATAAGTCCTAACACTTTCACAAGTGCGGCACCCTAACTTATAGCATTATATGCATCGGGTTCAATCATGTCTTGGGTCAATAGTTGGGTTTGCCTGCCCCATGTTTTGGTACCTTACGCCCGCTTTATCGGCTAAGGTAGCACTGGAGAACCACCGCGATTGCGCCTCAATTGAGCTGGGCGAGCGCCTCAAAGGAGAAAGCTAAACTGACCGTCATGATAAGGCGAGAGCTGGTCGCTGCTCGAGAGGTCTTTTCGAGTCCCTAAAGACTTATGCCGCTAGAGCGAGGAACCGCTTTGTCCGCCCAGCGTGATAGCGCCTCTAACTCGGCCTTCCGAATACTAGGGGCTTCACCAAATTTAAAATTATAGAATTCTATGGCTAAGGAGAGTGTTCAAGCATTATAAGTCCGGTTGCTTTGTTCGCCGTGTTGAGCGCCCCCAGATGGACCCAAAATGGGAACAAGAGCGCCAAGTTTATCCCAAACACCCCAAAGACTGTGGGTATGGGGGCTCAAGCCGGACGACTTGCCATCTCTCGATTTGATAAACGGCCGCATGTAAGGTAATATTTTAAATTAATAGCTGCTTGCTTAGCGATATGAACAAAGTTTTCAGCGACAGATAACACATTGCGAGTCTACTCAAATATTACATCTTTGGAGCACTCATCCGCAATCTTATGGCACCCTTCAGACACTCTTATAATACATTTCGGCGCGACGATACTTCCTTGCCCGCCGGGGGCGCTGGTCTGGCCGTAAGCTTCTCAAGATCCAGCCTGCCCCAAAGGCACTTTTTGCACGGCAAGGGTCCGACGGCACCTTCAATGCAAAGTGAGCGCTTGATGACTTCCACCTGTGGACACGATCCACCAGCCGCCAGACCAGGCCGGTAGCTCCTGTGCATGGCCTCTCGGCCACACAACCAACTATGAGGCCCTTCATGGCCTGCTCGGCTACCTTGTGGAGCTCGACCAGCCGCTTCACCTGGTCGCTAAGGGGCACTGATGTCCGCCTCAAAGATACCGAGACCGTAAGACCTTTCTCCGCTGAGCTCCTCCTCGCCCGAGAATGCGGCAAGATCGGACACGCCATGTAGGCAGATCTGCAAACGCCCCCGGAGAGCTCAATTCGGGTAAGTAACATGTAATTCACATTCACATGCTTGCTTTGCATGAAAAATGCCTTACCCGCCGCTATTTTCTTCACCGCCTCAATCTCCTCGAGGGCCTTATGGGCTTCGCCTTAGCGGCTTTGGCACTCTCAAGAGCCGAGGCAAGCTCGACTCGAGTCTTCGAAGTCGCGCCCAAACTCTCATGCTTTTCCATGAGAACCCGAGCTCTTGCCGCACCTCCGCCACCCGCCTCCTCGCTTCTCTCCTCCGCCTGCTCACATGCACATTACGCCGGCCATGACACGCCTCCTTCGTGGTCGCCACTGCTCGTGGCCCCGCAGCGTCCATGTTATCTTTGTTATTTCTCTTGCAACCAAAATCCTTTTCAGAAGGTACAAATTTAATACGGTGTTACTCACCTTCTTTGTCCTCGAGCTGCTTTTTGGCAAGGCCGAGCTCGTTTTCGACCGCCGAGGCTCCGCTTCAAAGCACCGACCTCCGCAGTCAAGGCGGCAGAGGTCAAAGCAGGCAGCTCGCAATCCCATATTGACATAATTTTTAGAACTCCTGCATGATATCTTTTTAGATCCTCAACCAGCTTTTCTTCCAACACCGAACCGAGCATCGTGGGCTACCGCCTATGCGGTATTACATTACATATTTTAAATTTCTACCTCAAAGCCTCGTTAGAAGGTCACGCAGGTTTTCGTCAGCCCGCCTTGGCGAAGTCAATTTTCAATCACCGCACTCATGATAGTGCGGTGTTCTTCCTCGATGGAAGCGCCTTGAGCGCCCAAACGTTGTCCGGCGCCCGTTGACGGAGGCCGCCGGTTACGGTCTTGCCTTTCTTTTAAGCGGGTCAGTGCCGACTCCTAACCACCGCTGGTTCCGCATGGAGTCCGCGCAAAGTCCGGAGGTTGCCTTTGTGGCACCTCCGAGCCACCTCCTCCGATGGGTCCCTCCTGGGATCCCACCTCGCCCCCAGCGCCACGGGGGTGGAGGCGGTCTAAGGGAATCCACATCCGACGGAGCAAGGACCCGCCGATGAAGCGGAAGATCGCCCTCACGCCGACTACAGGTTGTATGTGGCATTAGAAGGACACTACGTGGCACAAAGAGAAATTATAAATCATTCAGAACTGGATATTTACGATCTTGCTGGGGCTTGGCCCTTGAGGGCCACCTCGTCGTCGCCGTCAAGGCCAAGCATGAGCTAGTCCGAGGAAGGGTCCTTCCTTCTGACCCTTCTGCCTCCCTCGTTGGAAGCCTTCCTCTTCTTCTCTCCTCTCTGGGAGAGTCCTCTTCTCCTCCTCGCTCGGGAGGAGTCCGCCTCGAGCCATCGGACGACGAGTCCGACATCACTTCCGGCGCCGAACCTTCGGTTCCCTGTGGCCTTCTTCTGCCTTCTTCTCCAAAGACCACGTAGTGCCGGAACCAGCAGCCTCACAAACGGGTGTCCGCTGGGTCTTCGAAGGGGAGCCGGACAGCTTAACCTGTCTCGACGCCTTTGCCAGTCCCGTTAAAGGCATTGGGAGTTTTAGATCCCACATAGAGTCAAACTATGAAAGAAATAAGTGTCCCATAAAGGATAACAAAGCTTACCTCGCCGGCCGGGCGCTGATGTCAATCCGCGATCTTCGGGCATGGATGCGGGGCTTTCCGCCCTTGAACAACACCTCTGTGCAGCTTCAGACGTCAGGTCAAGAGCCCGCCAGGGTCCGAGGTTGTGCCGATCAAACTCCCACAAATTGAAGGCCCGCTGTCAGGTGGGAGAATCCGCGACGAGCATGACTGGATCACGCTGACAAGCTTAAGCTTCTTGTTCACTAGTGGTCCTGAGACAGATCGAGTCCTGCCAGCCTTCCGAACTACCCCATAGCAAGCCCTTCTTCCAGTGAGGTGAGCTGCATGGGGATACCAGATCTGAACTCGGGGCCGCGCCCATTTAGGGTCACGCTGCTCGTGATGTAGAACCACCCCGATTGCCACCTCTTGACGGATTCCACGAAGGCACCTCGAGCTAAGTGACGCTGGGCATTTTGCTCACCATGGCGCCCAAGACTCGCTTGACGCCTTCACCACCTTCGCTTGACATTGAAGGTCTTTAGCCACAAGCCGGTGGGCTGATGCGAGGAAGGCCTCGACACATGACGATAAACGCCGAGATGTTGAGGATGAAGTTTGGCGCCAGATCGGGAAGTCCAGCCGTAGAGTAGTACATGAGCCCCTGGACGAAGGGATGAAGGGAAGCCCAGTCCATGGAGGAAGTGGGGAAGAAATACGACCTCTCATGGGGCCTCGGTGGGATGAGCTGCCCTCGCTCGGGCAGCCGGTGCGCGATGTCGCCGACAGGTATCCGCGCCACAGGAAGCCTCGATGTGCCCTCCGTGATCGGAGGAGGCCATCCACTTGCCTCCCGCCCCCGACATGGCTGGAGAAGGTTGAGGCGAGATGCGTGACTTGGGCGCTGGAGCTCGAAAGTGCGGAGATGGATAAGCAAAGGAGGAAGAAGGCGAGGTAAAAAAGGCGGATCCTTATCCCTTATATATGGGCGGACGAAGACTATGCGCCCCCACCCGCCCGGTAAAACTCGCTATCTCCCAAGCGCCACAATCAATGGCGCGTTGGGTTACCCACGTCCGTATTGATGGGAATCCTGAATAAGGGGAACACGATCTCCGCTCGACAAGACGTGCTAAGGAAACCGCCGCTAAACGCTACCGAGGTGGTATAATAAAACGATTCAAGTAAAGGCTTGGTAGTGGTGTGACGTCATGCCACAAAATACGCCGCCAGATTGAACTTGTGTACATATTATTCTCTCTACGGTGGTATGTGGAATTTATTTTGCAGAGCCGACACTATCCTGGTGTTCACAATCTTCTATGAATTATTCGAGGAGGAACCCGCTTTGCAATGCCGAAGACAATATGCGCACGGACTCATCGCCATTAGAAGCCCGGTTCGTGGGCTACCGAGGAGTCTCGATTAGGGGTGTCCGGATAGCCGACTCATCATCGCCCGGACTCCAAGACTATGAAGATACAAGATTGAAGACTTCGGCCCGTGTCCGGATGGGACTTTCCTTGGCGTGAAGGCAAGCTTGGCAATACGGATATGTAGATCTCCTACCATTGTAACCGACTCTGTAACCCTAGCCCTCCTGTCTATATAAACCGAGGGTTTTAGTCCGAGGACTCAACAACCATTACAACAATCATACCATAGGCTAGCTTCTAGGTTTAGCCTCCTTGATCTCGTGGTAGATCCACTCTTGTACTACCCATATCATCAATATCAATCAAGCAGAGTAGGGTTTTACCTCCATCGAGAGGGCCCAACCTGGGTAAAAACATCGTCCCTTGTCTCCTGTTACCATCCGCCTAGACGACAGTTCGGGACCCCTACCCGAGATCCGCCGGTTTTGACACCGGCCAATCGGTGCCCAATCAGGTTCCGAGAAAACGAATGCGCTGCGGGTCTCAGAGCCTATGGTCGGAGATCTAGTCTGGAGTTCGATGATACAGACTTCATTGGGGGGTGAAGTCTCAGGTTCTGCAACTATCACCGAGTGAAGCGTACTCGTGAAGGGTTCATCCACCCGCCCCTGGACGGCACATCTACCTCGATCTAAGGTTAGAGAGCAGCAGCGCTGCTATCCTCGAACAATCGTTCATGGCAATCTAAGTCATGCTCATCGTGATCAGACGCACCCTATCATGGGGTTCGAATCCATCTAAGATCAAGTTGGGGAACGAGTAATTTCAAAAATTTTCCTACGCACACGCAAGATCATGGTGATGTATAGCAACGAGAGGGAGAGTGTTGTCCACATACCCTTGTAGACCCGGCGAAGCGATCACAACGTAGAGGAAGTAGTCGACGCTCTCCTCGCGATCCGACCGATCCCGGCGCCACATTCGACGCCCCGAGTTCTTGACACACGACATAGCTCGATGACGCCCTCAGATCCGATCCAGCCGAGTGTCGAGGGAGAGTTTCACAAGACGACGGCGCAGGACGATCTTGATGTTTCACTGCAGGGCTTCGCTTAAGCTTCGCGACGGTATAACCGAGGTGGAATATGGTGGAGGGGGCACCGACACGGCTAAGGAACGATCTAAAGATCAACTTGTGTGTTCCAAGGTGCCCCCTGCCCCAGATATAAAGGAGCAGGGGGAGGGGGCCGGCCAAGGGAGGCGCCCAGGAGTCCTACTCCTCCGGGAGTAGGATTCCCCAATCCTAGTTGGACTAGGATTCCTGAGGGGGAAAGAGAGAGGGGGGCTGCCCTTCTCCTAGTCCTAGTAGGACTAGGGAAGGGGGAGGCGCGCCCACCTAGGGCTGGCCCCTTCTCCTTTCCACTAAGGCCCATCGAGGCCCATTTACCTCCCGGGGTTCCGTAACCTCCCAGATTCTAGAATTCCGCTGCCCGAACCATTCCAACTCCAAACATAGGCTTCCAATATATCAATCTTTATGTCTCGACCATTTCGAGACTCCTCGCCATGTCCGTGATCACATCCGGACTCAACTCCTTCGGTACATCAAAATACATAAACTCATAATAACCGCCATCGAAACCTTGCTGCATGGACCCTACGGTTCGAGAACAATGTAGACATGACCTAGAACTATTCACGGTCAATAACCAACAGCGGACCTGGATGCCCATATTGGTTCCTACATATTCTACGAAGATCTTTATCGGTCGACCGCATAACAACATACGTTGTTCCTTTGTCATCGGTATGTTACTTGCCCGAGATTCGATCGCCGGTATCCAATACCTAGTTCAATCTCGCTACGCAAGTCTCTTTACTCGCTCCGTAATACATCATCTCACAACTAACTCATTAGTTGTAGTGCTTGCAAGGCTTAAGTGATGTGCATTACCGAGAGGGCCCAGAGATACCTCTCCGACAATCGGAGTGACAAAACCTAATCTCAAATACGCCAACCCAACATTTGCCTTTGGAGACACCTGTAGTACTTCTTTATAATCACCCAGCTTACGCTAGGACGCTTGGTAGCACCCAAAGTGTTCCTCCGTAAACGGAGTTGCATAATCTCATAGTTACAGAACATGTATATGTCATGGATAAAAGCAGAGCAACATACTAAACGATCGTGGTGCTAAGCTAAGGGAATGGGTCATGTCAATCGATCATTCTACTAATGATGTGACCTCATTAATCAAATAACAACTCCTTGTTCATGGTTAGGAAACATAACCATCTTTGATTAACAAGCTAGTCTAGTAGAGGCATACTAGTGACATGTTGTTTTGTCTATGCATTCACACATGTATCATGTTTCCGTTAATACAATTCTAGCATGAATGATAAACATTTATCATGAAATAAGGAAATAAATAATAACTTTATTATTGCCTCTAGGGCATATTTCCTTCAGCCTCCCACTTGCACTAGAGTCAATAATCTAGATTACATAGTAATGATTCTAACACCCATGGAGTCTTGGTGCTGATCATGTTTTGCTCGTGGAAGAGGCTTAGTCAACGGTCTGCAACATTCAGATCCGTATGTATCTTGCAAATCTCTATGTCTCCGTCTCGACTAAGTCCCGATGGAATTGAAGCGCCTCTTGATGTGCTTGGTCCTCTTGTGAAATCTGGATTCCTTTGCTAAGGCAATTGCTCCAAGATTGTCACGTAAGATTTTCATTGACCCGATGCACTAGGTATGACACCTAGATCGGATATGAACTCCTTCATCCGCACTCTTCATTAGCTGCCCCGGTTGCTATGTATTCCGCTTCACATGTAGATCCCGCCACGACGCTTTGTTTAGAACTGCACCAACCGACAGCTCCTCCGCTTAGTGTAAATACGATCCGGTCTGCGATTTAGAATCGTCTCGATCGTGTCAAAGCTTGCATCAACGTAACTGCCATTTATGAGCTCTTTGTCACCTCCATATACGAGAAACATATCCTTAGTCCTTTTCGTATTTCAGATGTTCTTGACCGCTGTCCAAAGGATCCACTCGATTACTTTGGTACCTCCTCGCTAGGCTTATAGCAAGGCACACATCAGGTCCGTACACAAGATTGCATACATGATAGAGCCTATGGTGAAGCATAGGAACATCTTTCATTTTCTCTATCTTCCGCAGTTGGTCGGGCATTGAGTCCGACTCAACTTCACACCTTGTAACACGTGCAAGAACCCTTTCTTTGCTTGATCCATTTTGAACTTCTTCAAAACTTTGTCAAGGTATGTGCTTTGTGAAAGTCCAATTGCCGCCTTGATCTATCTCTATAGATCTTAATGCCCAATATGTAAGCAGCTTCACCGAGGTCTTTCATTGAAAAACTCTTATTCAAGTATCCCTTTATGCTATCCAGAATTCTATATCATTTCCGATCAGCAATATGTCATCCACATATAATATCGTAAATGCTACAGAGCTCCCACTCACTTTCTTGTAAATACAAAGCTTCTCCAAAAGTCTCAGATAAACCCAAATGCTTTGATCACACTATCAAAGCGCTTATTCCAACTCCGAGATGCTTGCACCAGTCCATATATGGATCGCTGGAGCTTGCACACTTTGTTAGCTCCCTTTGGATCGATAAAACCTTCGTTGCATCATATACAACTCTTCTTCCGTAAATCCATTCAGAATGCAGCTTTACATCCATTTGCCAAATTTCATAATCATAAAATGCGCAATTGCTAACATGATTCGGACGGACTTAAGCATCGCCACGGGTGAGAAGGTCTCATCGTAGTCAATCCCTTGAACTTGTCGAAAACCTTTATGCATAAGTCGAGCTTTATAGACAAGAATATTACCGCTCCATCTGCCTTCTTCTTGAAGATCCACTTGTTTTCTATTGCTTGCCTACCTCGGCAAGTCAACCAAAGTCCACACTTTGTTTTCATACATGGATCCCATCTCGATTTCATGGCCTCAAGCCATCTTGTGGAATCTGGGCTCACCATCGCTTCTTCATAGTTCGTAGGTTCATCATGATCTAGTAGCATGACTTCCGTAACAGGATTACCGCATCACACTGTGCGGATCTTACTCGTTGATCTACGAGGTTCTCGAAGAACTTGATCTCAAGTTTCATGATCAACATCATCAACTTCCTCACTACTTGGTGTAGGTGTCTCGTAAACTGGTTTCGCGATTTAACTACTTTCAAGTAAGGGAGAAGGTACTATTACCTCATCAAGTTCCACTTTCCTCCCACTCACTTCTTTCGAGAGAAACTCCTTCTCTAGAAAGGATCCATTCTTAGCAACGAATGTCTTGCCTTCGGATCTGTGATAGAAGGTGTACCCAACTGCTCCTTTGGGTATCCTATGAAGACACATTCGATTTGGGTTCGAGCTTATCAGTTGAAGCTTTTTCACATAAGCATCGCATCCCCAAACTTTAAGAAACGACAACTTTGGTTTCTTGCCAAACCATAGTTCATAAGGTGTCGCCTCAACGGATTTCGACGGTGTTCTATTCAGGTGAATGCGGCTGTCTCTAGAGCATAACCCCAAAACGATAGCGGTAAATCAGAAGAGACATCATAGATCGTACCATATCTAGTAAAGTACGACACGACGCTCGACACACCATTACGCTGTGGTGTTCCGGTGGCGGAGTTGCTAAACTATTCCGCATTGTTTCAAATGTAGACCAAACTCAGAACTCAAATATTCACCTCCACGATCGATCGAGAAACTTAATTTTCTTGTTACGATGATTTTCAACTTCACTCAAATTCTTTGAACTTTTCAAACGTTTCAGACTTATGTTTCATTAAGTAGATATACCCATATCTCGCTTAAGTCATCTGTGAAGGTGAGAAAATAACGATATCCGCCACGAGCCTCAATATTCATCGGACCACATACATCTCAGATGTATGATTTCCAACAAATCTGTTGCTCTCTCCATAGTACCGAGAACGGTGTTCTAGTCATCTTGCCCATGAGGCACGGTTCGCAAGTGCCAAGTGATTCATAATCAAGTGACTCCAAAAGTCCATCAAGATGGAGTTTCTTCATGCGCTTTACAATCGATATGACCTAAACGGCAAGTACACAAATAAGTTGCACTATCATTATCAACTCTGATCTTTTGGTTTCAACATTATGAATATGTGTATCACTACTATCGAGATTCATAAGAAATAGACCACCTCAAGGGTGCATGACCATAAAAGATATTACTCATATAAATAGAACAACCATTATTCTCTCGATTTAAATGAATAACCGCCTCGCATCAAACAAGATCCAGATATAATGTTCATGCTCAACGCAGCACCAAATAACAATTATTTAGGTCTAAAACTAATCCCAAGGTAGATGTAGAGGTAGCGTGTCGATCGCGATCACATCGACTTTGGAACCATTTCCCACGCCAAGATCGTCACCTCGCCCTTTGCCGTAGTTCGCTGACCAGTAGTCCCTGCTTCGAGTTGCAAATATTAGCAATGTAACCAAGATCAAATACCCAAAGCTACTACGAGCTCTAGTAAGGTACACATCAATAACATGTATATCACATATACCTTTGTTCACCTTGCCATCCTTCTTATCCGCCAAATACTTGGGGCAGTTCCGCTCCAAAGGACTACCGCTTGCAGAGAAGCACTCGCTTCAGGTTTAGGGCCGACTTGGGTTTTTCTCCCGAGCAAAGAACTTGCTTGCTGTTCTTCTTGAGATTCCCTTCTTCTTCCCTTTGCCTTTCTTCTTGAAACTAGTGGTCTTATTGACCATCAACACTTGATGCTCCTTCTGATTTCTACCTCCGCAGCCTTTAGCATTGCGTAAGAGCCTGTATAGTCTTTACTAACCCTTGCATATTATAGTTCATCACGAAGCCTTTGTAGCTTGGTGGCGTGATTGAGAATTCATCAATGACACAATCATCCGGAAGATTAACTCCCAATTGTGTCAAGTGATTGTAGTACCTGCACATCTTGAGTATATGCTCACTAATGTAATCGTTTCTCCTCCATCTTGCAGCTATAGAACTTATTGGAGACTTCATATCTCTCAATCCGCATTCTGTTGAATATCAACTTCAACTCCTGAACATCTCATATGCTCCATGACGCTCAAAACGCCGTTGAAGTCCCGGTTCTAAGCCGTAGCATGGCACATCGAACTATAGAGTAGTCATCGCTTTGCTCGCCAGACGCTCACAACATCCGGCGTTGCTTCCAAAGAAGAAGTTCGCACCTAGCGGTGCATCCAGACGTAGCTCTTCCGGCAGCAATGAGGATGATCTCGTTACGGACCCAATCCGTAATTGCTACCATCATCTTTCAACTTTGCTTTCAAGGAACGCATTAAAATTCAACGGAACAACAAAGACGAGCCATCTATCTACAATCAAACATAAACAAGCAAGATACTATCAGTACTAAGTTCATGATAAATTTAAGTTCAATTAATCATATTACTTAAGAACTCCCACTTAGAAAAACATCTCTAGTCATCTAAGTGATCACGTGATCCAAATCAACTAAACCATAACCGATCATCACGTGAAATGGAGTAGTTTTCAATGGTGAACATCTTATGTTGATCATATCTACTATATGATTCACGCCGACCTTTCGGTCTCCGTGTTCCGAGGCCATATCTCGCATATGCTAGGCTCGCAAGTATAACCCGAGTATTCTGCGGTGCAAAACTGGCTTGCACCCGCGCTAGATGGACGAGAGCTTATCACACCCGATCATCACGTGGTGTCCGGGCACGATTTAACTTTGGCAACGGTGCATACCGGGAGAACACTTCTTGATAATTTAGTGAGAGATCATCTTATAATGCTACCGCCAATCAAAGCAAGATAAGATGCATAAAAGGATAAACATCACATGCAAATCAATATAAGTGATATGATATGGTCATCATCATCTTGTGCTTCACGATCTCCATCTTGCAGCACCACCATGATCACCATCGCCACCGGCGCGACACCTTGATCTCCATCGTAGCATCGTTGTCGCCTCGCCAAACTTATGCTATTACGACTATCGCTACCGCTTAGTGATAAAGTAAAGCATTACAGTATGCATTGCATTGCATACAATAAAGCGACAACCATATGGCTCCTGCCATTGCCGATAACTTCGTTACAAAACATGATCATCTCATACAATAAAATATAGCATCACGCCTTGACCATATCACATCACAACATGCCCTGCAAAAACAAGTTAGACGCCCTCTACTTTGTTGTTGCAAATTTTACGTGGCTGCTACGGGCTTAAGCAAGAACCAGTCTCACCCACGATCAAAACCACAACGATATTTCACAAATAGACTCCGCTTTAACCTTCTCAAGGACCGGGCGAGCCACACTCGGTTCAACTAAAGTGAGAGAGACAGCACCCACCAGTCACCTTTAAGCAACGAGTGCTCGAGCGGTGAAACCAGTCTCGCAGAAGCGCACGCTGTAATGTCGGTCCGGGCCGCTTCATCTCACAATACCGCTGAACCAAAGTATGACATGCTGGTAGGTAGTATGACTTGTATCGCCCACAACTCACTTGTGTTCTACTCTGCAAAACATCAAACCATAGAAAAACCTAGGCTCGGATGCCATCGTTGGGGAACGAGTAATTTCAAAAATTTCCCACGCACACGCAAGATCATGGTGATGTATAGCAACGAGAGGGAGAGTGTTGTCCACATACCCTTGTAGACCCGGCGAAGCGATCACAACGTAGAGGAAGTAGTCGACGCTCTCCTCGCGATCCGACCGATCCCGCGCCACATTCGACGCCCCGAGTTCTTGACACACGACAGCTCGATGACGCCCTCAGATCCGATCCAGCCGAGTGTCGAGGGAGAGTTTCACAAGACGACGGCGCAGGACGATCTTGATGTTTCATCGCGCAGGCTTCGCTTAAGCTTCATGACGGTATAACCGAGGTGGAATATGGTGGAGGGGGCACCGACACGGCTAAGGAACGATCTAAAGATCAACTTGTGTGTTCCAAGGTGCCCCCTGCCCCGTGATATAAAGGAGCAAGGGGAGGGGGCCATGGCCAAGGGAGGCGCCAGGAGTCCTACTCCTCCGAGTAGGATTCCCCAATCCTAGTTGGACTAGGATTCCTGAGGGGAAAGAGAGAGGGGGGGGCCCTTCTCCTAGTCCTAGTAGGACTAGGGAAGGGGGAGGCGCGCCACCTAGGGCTGGCCCCTCTCCTTTCCACTAAGGCCCATCGAGGCCCATTTACCTCCCGGGGTTCCGTAACCTCCCTAGATTCCAGAATTCGCCGCCGAACCATTCAACTCCAAACATAGGCTTCCAATATATCAATCTTTATGTCTCGACCATTTCGAGACTCCTCGTCATGTCCGTGATCACATCCGGACTCAACTCCTTCGTACATCAAAATACATAAACTCATAATAACTGCCATCGAAACCTTGCGCATGGACCCTACGGTTCGAGAACAATGTAGACATGACCTAGAACTATTCACGGTCAATAACCAACAGCGGACCTGGATGCCCATATTGGTTCCTACATATTCTACGAAGATCTTTATCGGTCGATCGCATAACAACATACGTTGTTCCTTTGTCATCGGTATGTTACTTGCCCGAGATTCGATCGCCGGTATCCAATACCTAGTTCAATCTCGCACGCAAGTCTCTTTACTCGCTCCGTAATACATCATCTCACAACTAACTCATTAGTTGTAGTGCTTGCAAGGCTTAAGTGATGTGCATTACCGAGAGGGCCCAGAGATACCTCTCCGACAATCGGAGTGACAAAACCTAATCTCAAATACGCCAACCCAACATTTGCCTTTGGAGACACCTGTAGTACTCCTTTATAATCACCCAGCCACGCTGTGACGCTTGGTAGCACCCAAAGTGTTCCTCCGTAAACGGAGTTGCATAATCTCATAGTTACAGGAACATGTATATGTCATGGATAAAAGCAGAGCAACATACTAAACGATCGTGGTGCTAAGCTAAGGAATGGGTCATGTCAATCGATCATTCTACTAATGATGTGACCTCATTAATCAAATAACAACTCCTTGTTCATGGTTAGGAAACATAACCATCTTTGATTAACAAGCTAGTCTAGTAGAGGCATACTAGTGACATGTTGTTTTGTCTATGCATTCACACATGTATCATGTTTCCGTTAATACAATTCTAGCATGAATGATAAACATTTATCATGAAATAAGGAAATAAATAATAACTTTATTATTGCCTCTAGGGCATATTTCCTTCAAACACATCCGAATTGTCAAGCTTGCCTTCCACGCAAAGGAGAGTCCCACCCTATTACCGGACGAAGTCTTCAATCTTGTATCTTCATAGTCCAACAGTCCCAAGACAAGTACATAGTCCTACTGTCCGAGGACCCCTAATCCGTGACTCCTCAAGGACAACATATGAGACTCTCTATATGAAGAACATGGTGCTACTTTGAAGCACAAGTGTGGAAAAAGATAGTAGCATTGTCCCCTTTTTTATTTCCTTTATTTTCTTTTTTTCTTTTCTTTTTGGGCCTTTTTTTTGCCTTTCTTTTTCTTTGGCCTTTTTTTTTCTGGCCTTTCTTCTTTTTTTTTTTTTTTTTTATAGGGACAATGCTCTAATAATGATGATCATCACACTTCTATTTATTTACAACTCATGAGTTACAACTCAAAACTAGAACAAGATATGACTCTATATGAATATTTCCCAAGTGTAATCGGGATGGGCAATGAATCAAGAGTGACATGTATGAAAATTATGCATGGTGGCTTTGCCACAAATATGATGTCAACTACATGATCATGCAAGGCAATATGACAATGATGATGCGGTCATGATGAACGGAATGGTGGAAAGTTGCATGGCAATATATCTCGGAATGGCTATGGAAATGCCATAATAGGTAGGTATGGTGGCTGTTTTGAGGAAGATATAAGGAGGTTTATGTGTGAGAGCGATCGATCACGGGTTTGGACGCACCGCTAAGTTTGCACCAACTCTCAAGGTGAGAAAGGGCAATGCACGTACCAAAGAGGCTAGCAATGATGGAAAGGTAAAAGTACGATAATCCATGGACTCACATTAGTCATAATGAACTCATATACTTATTTCAAAAGTTTTATTAGCCCTCAAGCAAAGTACTACTACGCATGCTCCTAGGGGGAGGTTGGTAGGAGTTAACCATCATGCTGCTCCGACCTCCACACGAGGAAGGCAATCAAAAGAGCACCCCACGCAAAGAAATTTGTTACACAACTTTACCATACGCGCATGCTACAGGACTTGCCAACTTCAACACAAGTATTCTTTAAATTCACAATCGCCCAACTAGCATGACTCTAATATCACCACCTCTATATCTCAAAACAACTATCAAGTATCAAATTAATCATAGCATCCAATTCACTTCCTATGATAGTTTTTATTATACCCAACTTGGATGCTCATCATTCCAGACCAATTTTATAATCATAGAAAATACCATGCTTTTCTAAAAGAATCTCAAGATAATATAAATAAAGAATGAGAGATCAACAATTTTACAAAATCAAGCCACCGCCGTTTCTAAAAGATATAAGTGAAGCACTAGAGCAAAACTATCTAGCTCAAAAGATATAAGTGAAGCACATAGAGTATTCTAATAAATTCCAAATCAAGTGGGTTTCTCCCAAAAGGTGTATACAGCAAAGATGATTGTGGTAATCTAAAAATCAAAGACTAATATCATACAAGACGCCCAAGCAAAGCACATATCATGTGGCTAATAAAATATAGCTCCAAGTAAAGTTACCGATAAACAAAGATTTAAAGAGGGATGCCTTCCTGCATCCCCAAGCTTAGGCTTTGGTTATCCTTGAATATCTTGGGGTGACATGGTCATCCCCAAGCTTAGGCTCTTGCCACTCCTTATTCCATAGTCCATCAAATCTTTACCCAAAACTTGAAAACTTCACAACACAAAACTCAACAGAAATCTCATAAGCTCCATTAGTGCAAGAAAGAAAACTACCACATAAGGTATTGTAATGAACTCATTCTTTATTTATATTGGTGTTAAACCTATCAGATTCCAACTTCTCTATGGTTCATACCCACCGATACTAGCCATAGATGCATCAAAATAAGCAAACAACACACTAAAAAACAAAATCTGTCAAAACAGTAATAAATCAGAGTAATATGTAACTTTCAATACTTCGAACTCTAAAAATCCTACAAAAATAGGAAGTCCTGGAAATTTGTCTATTGATATTCATCAAAAATAATACACGCAATAAGCATTTCTGAATTACTAAAATTATTTTCATGCGCCGCAAAAGTTTCTGCTTTTTCAGCAGAATCAAATTAATTATCACCGAGGTTATCCTATAGGTTCTACTTTGCACAAACACTAATTAAAACATGAAAGCACAGCTAAGGAAGCTAGATTAAATATTTATTACTAAACAGAAGAAAAAGCAAGAAACAAAATAAAATTGGGTTGCCTCCCAACTAGCGCTATTGTTTAACGCCTCTCTAGCCAGCATAAAAGCGATGATAGATCTAAGTAGTGCCATCTTTGGCATTCAGTTCATAAGTAGCTCGATGATAGATTCATAAGGTAATTTGACTTTCTTTCTTGAAAGTGTTCCATTACTTTCCTTAATGGGAATTGGAATCTAATATTTCCTTCCTTCATATCAATAATTGCACCAATCGTTCTAAGGAAAGGTCTACCAAAAATAATAGGACATGAAAGATTGCAATTTATATCAAGAACGATAAAATCTACGGGCACATAATTCCTATTTGAAACAATAAGAACATCATTGATCCTTCCCATAGGTTTCTTAATGGTGGAACTCAAGGTGCAAATTTAAAGAGCAATCATCAAGATCATGGAAACCTAGAATATCACATAAAGTTTTCGTAATCGTGGAAACACTAGCACCCAAATCACACAAAGCATAGCACTATGATCTTTAATTTTAATCTTTATAGTAGGTTCCCACTCATCATAAAGTTTTATAGGTATAGAAACTTTCAAATTAAGTTTTTCCTCATAAGATTGCATCAAGGCATCAACAATATGTTTGGTAAAAGCTTTATTTTGACTATAAGCATGGGGAGAATTCAACACGGATTGCAACAAGGAAATACAATATATTAAAGAACAATTATCATAATTAAATTACTTGAAATCCATAATAGTGAGTTCAATGCTACGAAAGTCTTGACTCTCCATTCCCACTTTTACCAAATTTAGCATCAAGATCTAAAACTCAATCATTGGGACGCCTTTTAACTAAAGTCGACTCATCTCCAAGCACCATCATTACTAAGATTCATATTGCAAAACAAGGATTTAATAGGGACACATCAATAACTTTTAGATCTTCATCATTATTTTCACCTAACCCTTCCGGTTTGGCAGCCATCTTATTGACCAAGGTGGCCTCGCTTATCGTAAATTTGGGCTATTGATTTTCAAGACGAGCAATCTGAGAATTCAAACCATAAAATTCCTTAGACATATCATCAAGCTCTTTGTTCATGTACTCCATAAAGCTTTTTTGTTCTTAAGCTCTTTTCTAAAGAAACTATTATGCTCAAATCAGAAAGTCATAAAACTTCTAATGTTTAATTCAATCTCTTCCAACCTTCTAAGATGAAGGTCGGTGTTCTTAGGCAAAGCCATAAGGGCAAACAAGCACACAAGAAGATAATATAAAGAGAGAGGAGAACGGGAAAGAGAGGGCTAATAAAACGGCAAGGGTGAAGTGAGGAAAACGAGAGGCAAATGGCAAATAATATAATGCGAGGGAGATGAGTTTGTGATGGGTACTTGGTATGTCTTGACTTGAGCGAAGAGCTTCAGCAACGGGCGCCGTAAATCCTTCTTGCTATGTCTTGAGCTTGTGTTGGTTTTCCTTGAAGAGGAAAGGGTGATGCAAAGAAAGTAGCGTAAGTATTTTCCTCGGTTTTTGAGAACCAAGGTATCAATCCAAAGAGGAGGCTCCTCAAAAGTCCCATGCACCTACACAAACAAACAAGAACCTCGCAACCAACGCAATAAAGGGGTTGTCAATCCTTCACGCCCACTTCATGAAAGTGAGATCCGATAGATGTAATATGATAAGATAGATATTTTGGTATTTTTATGATATAGATGCAAAAGTAAAGATGCAAACAAAAGTAGATGGTAAACTTATATGATAAAATATAGACCCGGGCCATAGGTTTCATTAGTGGCTTCTCTCAAGATAGCATAAGTATTATGATGGGTGAACAAATTATCGCCGAGCAATTGATAGAAAAGTGCATAGTTATGAGATTATCTAGGCATGATCATGTATATAGGCATCACGCCTGTGACAAGTAGATCGAAATGGTTTCATCTACTACTTTTACTCCACACATCGATCGACTCCTCGCCTCAGATCTAGAGTATTAAGTTCATGAAGAACAGAGTAACACATTAAGAAAGATGACATGATGTAGAGGGATAAATTCATGCAATATGGTATAAACCCCATCTTTTTATCCACGATGGCAACAATACAATATGTGCCTTGCTGCCCCTGCTGTCAATGGGAAAGGACACCACAAGATTGAACCCAAAGCTAAGCACTTCTCCCATTGCAAGAAAGATCAATCTAGTAGGCCAAACCAAACTGATAATTCGAAGAGACTTGCAAAGATAACTTAATCACACATAAAAGAATTCAGAGGAGATTCATATATTTCTCATAGATAAACTTGATCATAAACCCATAATTCATCGGATCTCGACAAACACACCGCAAAAGTGTTATAATCAATAGATCTCCAAGAAGATCGAGGAGAACTTTGTATTGAGATTCAAAGAGAGAGAAGAAGCCATCTAGCTAATAACTATGGACCAAGGTCTGTGGTAAACTACTCACAACTCATCGGAGAGGTCTTGAGATGATGTAGAGGCCCTCCATGGTCAATTCCTCCGACGGAGCACCGGCAAAGGCTCCAAGATGGGATCTCGTGGATACGTATATCGCGCTTGCGGGAATTAGGTTTTTGTGGTGCTCCTAGATGTTTTCGGGTACGTGGATATATAGGAGGAAGGAGTAGGTCGGTGGACGCCGAGGCCCACGGGTGGGGGGGCGCGCCACCAGTAGAGGGCGCCACGGCACCGCCGTGGCCGCCATCTGTCTGCTTGACTTCCACTCCAAGTCCTCGGATTATGCTTTGTTCCAAAAAGATCGCCCCGGGTTTCATTCCGCTTGGGCTCCGCTGATA
>JAHHZJ010006493.1:0-29199 GCA_021437245.1 Aegilops speltoides | reverse complement strand
ATGAATATGGAAAGTCGATCCGGGCGCATAACACTCCACCACTACGAGAGGATCTCGCCCGAGATCTAGGATGGCACCGAGGGAAAAGGAAGAGGAAGATAAGCGTAAAACTAAGTTGCTTCTTCGACCAATGAGTGAAACCAAAGAACCTTGAGAGGTTGAACAAATTGAAAGAACGAAACAACGGAGTGACCAAGATTGCAAACAATTCGTTAGAAAAGAGGAACAAGGAGTATTACGAGAACTTGAAGGTTGAAAGACATGGAAATAAGAGCTTCATGAACGAAAAGAATATGACCACATTGGTATAATGAGGTAGCCAAGGAACATGAATGGCTGAATTTGGACAGCTCTCCCAGAGAAAAGAGAAGAAAAACTTGATGAGATGAAAAGATATTAAGAGATGATACAACACTCCGTTAAATGGATAAGCAAGAAAAGAACACGATCCTCAAAACGAGGTGATGTGTGAAGAGCACAACATCACAATGCCTCCTAAGAAAGAATAGAAGATAAATCATTGGAATAAAGGGACGGAGAAGAAAATGACAACTTTTGCCACAAATGAGCTTGGAAAGCATCCTTGCAAATAAGGATTGAACGGAGTTGTTGGAAAATCAACAACGAAAAGCACAAGCTTGTTGTGGGCTTATGGCAAACATCTCGAGACTATGAGGTGACAACCGGCCACTAACGGAAACAATTGCTTGCTTGAGATTAACGAAGAGATGAAAACTTGTTCCATCAAGATGGAAAAGAGAAAACTTGGGTCATTAATAAGCACCACAATTAGCAACATTCCTTAGGGAAGGCTTTAGGTGAAATCTATACCAAGATAACTGCAAAGAAGAGATTGATGGATTTAAAATACCTCATTCTTGACAACACTATGAATCATGAAACATGAAGGAAATTGTCAAGAGTGACATAACACCATCTCAAAAGATAAGATAGAAGGAATTGCACTTTGAAATTCAAGACAGAGAATACTTGAGCTTCTCAAAACAAAACAAGTGTTGGGCACCCTGTTTAAATTTGAGTATAGCTTGGCGGATCATAACTTCAAGAGAAATCTTGAAGAACAATTGAAGAATGAAAGAATCCTTGATGAACCCACCATGTAGAGACTCCGGTACTAAAAGGATGGTGGAAAGAAGGAGAAGTTGAAACACAAGGTGAAGCCTTGCAATGATTTAGATGGAGCTTCATGACGAGATAATGCGGAAAACTTGGAACCCGAAAAGAAGGATGAGCAATTGAAACCAAGAATTTATTCCTCCCGAACAAACTCCAAAGGAAAGGAATTAATCACATGGATGAAACAAGAATAAGAATTATGTTATGTGTATCCTTCACCAATTTAAATTGATGACAAGCAACAGATTTGGCATACTACTTATTCTCGTAGAAAGGATTAAAAGAGATATATAAAAACTTGAGAAGGTCTTCAACGAACCACCGGTAGGATTTGGAAAGAACGAATGAATTGATATGATAACAAAGAAAGAGAACTCTTGAAGGAACCACCGTAAGAATAGAAAAAGAGAGTAGCAAAGGTACAATTCACCGGAAGAATTGGAAAACGAATGAAGATACTTGAAGGATTTAGATACATGAGAACTAAGAGATCATGAACTGATTAGAGGGTATTGAACGATGCACCGAAGAATTTGAGAACGAGAGCTGAAAGCTGAGAATGAATAATTATGTCATGATGGCCTTCGAGGAAAGAAATGGAAACAACTCATGAAATGCTCCTGATGGTAAGAAAAGAATTGTCTCAATCGAAAGCAATTATGAGAGGATGGCATCAAGCTAGGACCATGAATCTTGAAGAGAATAGAGCAAGATTAAAGAGAAACTCTTCTTCAGTCTTCAAATGATGAGAATGACAACGAGAACACCACCAAGAATTATTGAGGCACACCGAAGAATCAAAAGCTTAAGAGGTTGAGCCAACTATGAAAAGAATTCCAAAGATCTTGGAGAAAAGCATTTGACTGATGATAACTCATTCTTACGTCAAACTTGGAGAAGAATTTAGGATAGCTCTGGGAAAATTAGAAGAGTCAGGTAAGATCCTGGGAAAAGACCTGTGGGTTAGGGCCCACTCAAAAGAACACCGTTGAGAATGATATTAAAGAGAGATTGCACCGGTTGAATTAAATGACTTGAATGAGATACCAATCTCGAAACAGCTTGAACGAATGCAGAGTGGAAACACGAATCTTCGAGATATTTTGAGCACTCCGGAATAACAAATAGCGAGAAGTAGAATGATAATGAGGTGCACCGGTATGAGAAAGCATTAGAAACGAGGAAAGGAATATGATGAATATCGAAAGCTTGAATAGGATCCACCGGAGAAGAGACAATAATGAAGGATGATGAACTAGTAGAACATATTCTTGAGAACCACCGGGTAAGAACATTGATTGAAAAGAGTGAAATGACTTCACATGAATAAATGAATACTTGATTAAGAAATCTGTGTCCTTGAAGAAAAGGGTGGAGGGCGGAAAACAAAGGCAACTTGGGATGAACGAAACAAACACCGTTGATAAAACTTAGAATTGATCTTGCAGATGGGGAGAATGATGGGATCATCTCGAAGAGAAACGCACCGGTTGGAAAAGGATTAACATGACAACCTCAATGATCAAGAAGGATTAGTATTCACATAGAAATATGAGAACACCATTTAGAAAAAGTATGGATTCTACACTTGACTTCAAGCAACTCGAATATCAAAATAAAACAAAACAAAGGATTGGCTTGCATAAGTTCGAACAAACATATGATAGAGATTTCGTCCAAGTTTTCGGTGGGGCCTACACGGCTCAATCGACAGCACCATCATGTACAAGGCAAGGCACATGACATACGGTGTCCCCGAAGTCGGCATAGCCAAGGACTCTTTAAGACACAACGAGACCATCAGAAACCAACCGTGAATAGGCGGACCACTAGACGCCGAACCCCAATTTCATATCATACATCCGCCGGAAAGATATCCTAAGAGCTACTTGAATTCCACCTATGAAACTCCCAAACTTTCTCGTTATGCAATCTGTGTTGGGGACAGGGAGCAATATATCTCACACAAACTAACAATCCCTACATCCACCAGTATCCATCCGCAACACATAACCAAGAAACCTTCGAAATCGCTTCACCTCAACCTTCAAAAGCATCTCGTTATACAAGTCATGGCAATACTCCTGCACTCACCTCAAGATCGGGTTAGCGGGGTTATCTCACCAACAACCGCATAAAAGAGATTTTCGATGTCGGCGTAGTAAGCTCAGTATTCCAGAATCAACGATAAAATTATGACGACAACACCGGAGCTCAACTCCCCGACACCGCCACAACCCCTAAATGTCGAGGCAACCAAGACAATGTTGTCATCATAAAACCATCGAACGATTCTAAGATACCCGCAGGATCCTAAAAAAATTTAGTGAAATTTGAGAAGAGAAGAGTCAAAACTCTACGTCAGATACCTCACCGTAAGGTCAAGGACCGGGAGTAAAAAGAATTCCTAACTCTCCGATATATATAATCCTAAATGACTCAAAACATTTTTCTAGACACAACTCGCCACTAAAAACGATCAAGCAAAGGGGCTCTAAGGTCGTGGATGGCTCGATACCAACTTGTCACACCTCGATGCGGCTATATCTCCCACGTGTCGGGCTAACGACTTAGAGGCATAACCGCATTGAAAGCAATGTCGCAAGTGAGGTAATCTTCACACAACCCAAGTAATACATAAGGAAAAGATACATAGTTGGCTTACAATCGCCACTTCACACAAATACATGAATAAAGCATTACATCATCCAGATACAATCAAGGTTCGACTACTAAACCAAAATAAAAGAAGAACCCCAAATGCATAAAGGTCCCCGATCGACCCTAACCGGGCTCCACTATCGATCAACTAGAACGAAACAACACAAAGGCAAAACTTCATCGAGCTCCTCCTTGAGCTTGGTTGCATCACCGCCGGTAACATAGGCACCGCAAACTGGTTTTGAAGTATCCGTGAGCCACGAGGACTCAAGAATCCCATTACCATGGGTATCAAGACTAGCAAAGCTTAATGGGAAAGGAAGGGTAAAGTGGTGAGGTTGCAGCAAAGACTAGCAAGTATGGTCGCTAACCAACGCAAATAAGAGCGAGAAGAGAACAAGCGAATGGTCGTGAAGCTAGCAATGATCAAGAGGTGATCCTGAACACCTACTTACGCCAAGCATAACACGTAAACGTGTTCACTTCCGGACCACGAGAAGAGACCATGACGGCTACACACTCCTGTTGATGCGCTTTAATTCAATCATGTGTCAAGTTGTCTACAACCGACATTAACAAATTCCCATCTGCCACATAACCGCTGGCACGGCTCGAAAGTTTAAACCCCGCAGGGTGTCCCAACTTAGCCCATGACAAGCTCTCGTGATCATCGGCGAATAGACATTCACCCAAGACACTCCGATCGACTCGTATCCCGTACATCAAGACATTTCGACAATGGTAAAACAAGACCAGCAAAGCCGCCGATGCGCCGACAATCCCGATAGGAGCTACACATATCTCGCTCGTGGCAACACCGGATAGGTCACCCACGAGTAAAACCAGCCTCGAGTTGCCCCGAGGTGGCTCTGCAGTCGCCCGGTTCGACCAACACTTAGACAAGCACCGCCCGGGGCTGAATAAAGATGACCCTTGGGTTAATTACTCCCAAGGAAAAGTAGGTGGTGGTGAGGCAAATGGTAAAAGGCAATGTTGGGCCTTGCCGACAAGTTTTATTCAAAGCGAACCGTCGGGGGTCCTATAAATCACCCGACCCAGTAAGGGACGCAAAATCGGGAACATAACACCGTATGACGGAAACTAGGCGGCAAGAGTGGAACAAAACACTGCATAAGGCCGAGCCTTCCACCCTTTACCAAATATATAGATGCATTAATAATATAAGAGATATTGTGATATCCCAACATAAACCCCGCCCACCATGGAGCAATCTTCAACTTCACCGCAACTAGCAACACTATAAGAGGGCTGAGCAAAAGCGGTAACATAGCCAAACAACGGTTTGCATAGGAAAGGTGTCAAAGGTTAGGGTTCATGGCAATATGGGATGGCTGGACAAACATGTAATAGGTAGCGCAAGATAGCGAAGAACGAGGCAACTAGCATAGCAATGATAGTAGTGAGATCCGTGGTAGTGGTCATCTTGCCTCGAAATCCCGCAAGGAAGAAGAACGAGTCCATGAAGAAGATGAACGGATGAAGCCAACCAATCATAGACGAACGAAACCTCACAACTCCGAACGAAACCGGCTAACGAGAGAAGCAAACCGAAAGAAGCAAACAACATAGTAAACAACCATCGTGATAATCATGGCATGATGCACAACCAAGTATGATGCATGTCCGTTTAATGAGGCATGGCATGGCATGGCAAAGTGCAACAAATAACACTACAAATTAGTGGAGCTCAATATGCAACGAGTTGCATATTGACGAAACACCACATCCAAGTTATTTAGTTCGCCTCGCTTAGGTACACAACAATGTTAAATGTTGTTAAACATGGCAAGGTGAAGCATAATGAAACTATCTATTTAGGCAAGTTTAAATGAGGCCGAAACAACGAACAACAAGTCCGAAAATTCTCATGAGCATATTATGAATTTGGTACTGTTCTGCCCTAAAACATGTTTTAAAGTTGTTAAACAGGAAAATAAAGTGGACCATGTTAATCTAGGCATTTTTCCACCCCATTTACATATAAAGAACATTTAAAACCGAGCTACGGTTATTTAGTTATGAATTAAATCATTTTAACATGGCATTTGAGCAAATATAAGCAAACAACATTTTTAACATTTTTAAACATGGGTGAAAATGGCATATTATGAAACTAGATGAAATTCTAATCATTTTACATATATAAATTATTTTAATCCGATGCACGGTTGTGGAGTTATTATATGCATGAACATTAGGGTTTTTCTCGCAAAACCGTAAATCACAGATAATAGGAAATTCGCACGAATCTAAAAAAACAACCACGGGCCGAATCTGGAGCATGGGCCAGCAAAGGCACGTGAGGGAAACCGAGGGCGCCACCCATGGGCTTGGCCTGCTGGTGGAGGAGGCCCAAGAGGGGCCTACTGTGATGGCAGTCGCAGAGGAGGTTGGGCCTTCCCGGCGCTGGTCGGCCAAGGCGCGACGCTGGAGGCTACAGCGCAGTCCACGCAGCGAAGGCGGCGAGCTGCTCGCAGGGGGACAGCAGGCAAGCGGCCGAGGACTCCGGGCAAGCAGGCAGCAGCAGAGGGCGGAGGAGGCCATGGGACGGCGGTCCCGGCCGGATCCGGACGGATCTCGCCCGAGGAGGCCGGGCGGCGAAGCGGATACGGAGGCGGCAATGATTTAACTCCAAGCAGTCGGCGCGGAGGCGACGGACGGCGCGGTGGAGAAGGCGAATGGCGGCGGGCACCGCGAGGAGGCGGCGTCTCGCGGGCGGGGCGGAGCCCGTGGCGGCGCCGAGGTTCTGACGCCGGGCGGCGGGCAGCGGCCGACGGCGGCTCGGGTAGCTCGAGGAGGACGCGAGGCCGGGCGGTGGCTTGGGGTCGAGCCTCTCGATCTGGATTGAGGAGGAGCGGGAGGCAGGAGCTGCGGAGGCACGCCGAGGAAGGAGCAGGCAAGGAGGAGGCGCCGAGGGATCGAAAGGGAGGACCAGCAGTGGGGCTGTGCTTATGGGCGCAAATCGAGGGAGAATGGGGTATTTTTGGATCGGGAGGAAATCTGGGTTGGTCCGAGGGATCCCGAGGAAAACAGTGGAGTGGCGGCGCGGCCGGGAGGATGGATGGGACAGCCCCAGAAATTAGGGTTCGATCTGATTATATAGGTAGGGGACTGGTACGATTAATCCGTCCGCTCGATTAAAATCTGACGGTCGCTAATAAAATAGTTAGGGAGCCCAGATAACAAAACGGAGATGTTTTGTAGACGTTAGGGGATGATACGGACCCAACGGTGATGACAGTCCGTTCGGTTCGCAAGTTTCGACGCCAGGGACCCGAGAGAGGTCGACGAAGACAAGGGGTTTTGTCGGTCTCGAGAAAGAGAGAAGAGAGGGGTCCACAAGGACAAGCGGTCCGACAACAGTCAAAGAAGACAAAGAGAGAAGCGGTCGACAAGAGGGACTCGAAGACCGGTTGGTCTCGAACGGTCCGCAGCAAGGCGATCCGAGGGAAGGTGAGGAAGGCAAAGGAGAAACGGCAACGCATTTAACTAATGCAAGTTTTAAAATATGACGGCAACGGAGTGCCGATGCAATGCGAATGATGCGATGATGAAATGCAAGACATGAACAAAAAGCAAAACAAAAGACAAAAACCCAACCACGAAGGAAAAATCATATCGCATCTCCTAAAAGGCAAGAGTTGGAGTTATGAATATGGAAAGTCGATCCGGGCGCCATAGTTTAGTCAACGGATCTCGCGACATTCAGATCCGTGTGCACTTTGCAAATCTCTATGTCTCCATCTTGAACATTTTCGCGATGGAGTTGAAACGACGCTGATGTGCTCGGTCTTCTTGTGAAACCCGGCTCCTTGGCAAGGGCAATAGCTCCAGTGTTGTCACAGTAAGAGTTTGATCGCCCCGACGCATTGGGTATGACTCCTAGGTCGGTGATGAACTCTTTCACCCAAATCGCCTTGCGCTGCCTCCGAGGCTGCCATGTACTCCGCTCACACGAGATCCCACCACGACGCTTCGCTTGGCAAATGCACCACCATCGCTTCCACCATTCAACATATACACGATCCGGTTTGTGACTTAGAGTCATCCAGATCTCGAGTCGGCTAGCGCTGACGTTAACCCTTACGACCAGCTCTTCGCCTCCATAAACGAGAAACATGTCCTTTGTCCTTTTCAGTACTTCAGATATTCTTGACCGCTGTCCAAAGGTTTCTTGCCGGATTACTTTGGTATCTTGCAACCAAACTTACGGCAAGGTTTACATCGGTCCGTACACAAGATGGCATACATAATAGATCCTATGGCTGAAGCATAGGGGATGACACTCATCTCTTCTTTATCTTTTGCAGCGGTCGGTGACTGAGCTGAGCTCAATCTCACACCTTGTAACATAGGCAAGAACCCCTTCTTGACTGAACCATTTTGAACCTCTTCAAAATCTTATCAAGGTATGTGCTTTGTGAAAGACCTATGAGGCGCCTCGATCTATCTCTATAGATCTTGATCCCTAATATATAAGCAGCTTCTCCAAGGTCCTTCATTGAAAACACATGTTCAAGTAGGCCTTAATGTTGTCCAGAATTTCAGATCATTTCCCATCAAGAGTATGTCATCTACATATAATATGAGAAATGCCACAGCTCCCACTCACTTTCTTGTAAACGCAGGCTTCCATAAGTCTCAAGATAAACCCAAATGCTTTGATCATCTCATCAAAGCGTAATGTTCCAACTCCGAGATGCTTGCACCAGCCCATAAATGGATCGCCGGAGCTTGCATACTTTGTTAGCATTCTCGAGGATCAACAAAACCTTCCGCTGCATCATATACAGCTCTTCCTTAAGATGTCCGCTAAGGAATGCCGCTTGACGCCCATCCGCCATATCTCATAATCATAGTATGCGGTAATTGCTAACATGATTCGACGGACTTAAGCTTCGCCACGGAGAGAATGTCTCGTCAGAAGTCAATCCTTGAACTTGTCGGTAACCCTTAGCGACAAGTCGAGCCTTATAGATGGTAACATTACCATCCGCGTCCGCCTTCTTCTTAAAAATCCCTTTGTTTTCTATCGCCGATCATCGGGCAAGTCTGTCAAAGTCCATACTTTGTTTTCATACATGGATTCTATCTCGGATTTCATGGCTTCAAGCCATTTGTTGGAACTGGCCCGCCATCGCTTCTTCATAGTTCAAGGTTCATTGTTGTCTAACAACATGATTTCCATGACAGGTTGCTGCATTCACTCGTGCGGAACGGTCCTCGTGGACCTTCGGTTCAAGAGTGACTTGATCCGAAGTACCTTGATCATCATCATTGTTTTCCTTTCACAGGGCATCACAGAACGGTTTCGTCGGTGCACCACTTTCCTGCTCGAGAGGTAGTACTTCATCGAAGTTCTACTTTCCTCCCACTTACTTCTTTCGAGAGAAACTTTTTCCGTAAAGCATCCGTTCTGGCAACAAAGATCTTGCCTTCGATCTTAAGTAGAAGGTATACCCGACAGCTTCCTTAGGGTATCCTATGAATACGATTTTTCCGACTTGGGTTCGAGCTTTTCAGTTGAAGTTTCTTGACATAAGCATCGATCCCCAAATTTTTAGAAACGATACTTAGGTTTCTTTCCAAACCATAATTCATACTTGTCGCCTCAATGGATTTAGACGGTGCCCTATTTAAAGTGAATGTAGCTGTCTCTAGAGCGATCCCCAAAATGATAGCGTAAATCGGTAAGAGACATCATAGACCGCACCATATCCAATAGAGTGCGACATTACGCTCGACACACCGCTTACCGAGGTGTTCCAGCGGCGTGAGTTGTGAAACGATTCCACATTTTCTTAAGTGTACCAAATTCGGACTTAGATATTCTCCTCCACGATCCGATCAGAGGAACTTTATCTTTCGTCACGTTGATTCTCTACCTCACTCTGAAATTCCTTGAACTTTTCAAAGGTCTCAGATTTGTGTTTCATTAAGTAGACATACCCATATCTACTTAAGTCATCAAGTGAGAGTGAGAACATAATGATATCCTCCACGAGCCTCAACGCCATTGGACCGCACACATCAAGATGTATGATTTCCAACAAGTTGGTTGCTCGCCCCATTGTTCCGAGAACGGAGTCTTGGTCATTTTGCCTAAGAGGCATGGTTCGCATGTGTCAAACGATTCATAATCAAGAGACTCTAAAAGTCCATCAAGATGGAGCTTCTTCATGCGCTTGACACCAATGTGACCAGGCGGCAAAGTACACAAGTATGTGGGACTATCGTTATCAACTTTACATCTTTTGGCATCCACACTATGAACATGTGTAATATTACGCCGAGATTCATTAAGAATAAACCATCGACCATCAAGCATGACCATAAAACATATCTCTCATATAAATCGAACAACCATTATTCTCAGACTTAAATGAGTAGCCATCTCAGATCAAACGAGATCCGAGATACAATGTTCATGCTCAAACATGGCACTAAATAACAATTATTAAGGTTCAAAACTAATCCCAGAGGTAAATGTAGAGGCAGCGCGTCGACGGCGATCACATCGACTCGAACCATTCCCGACGCCAAGATCGCCACCTCGCCCTTCGCCAGCCTCCGCTTATTCAAGAACTCCTGCCGTGAGTTACAAATATGAGCAACGGCACCGTATCAAATACCCAGTGAGTTACTACGAGTAATCGGTAAGGTACACATCAATTACATGTATATCAAATATACCTTTGGTGTCATCTGTCAGGATCGAAGTATGTCTAGAGGGGGTGATTAGACTACTTGACAGCTCAAAAGTTTAGCCTTTTGATTAAGACAAGTTTTGGCAAGTTCACAATGATGATCAAGTCATATCACCCTACACATGCAATTCTAGAGTAATGGCAGCGGAAAGTAAATTGCACATGTAGTAAATAGAGGTGGAGAAGAGCAAACGCAGTTTGGAGACACGGAGATTTTTCTCGTGGTTCCGAGTAGGTGGTGCTATCGCAATCCACGCTGATGGAGACTTCAACCCACGGAGGGTAACGGCTACGAGAGTCCACGGAGGGCTCCATCCACGGCGGGGTCCACTTAAATAGCAACCTTGTCTATGCCATCATGGCTTACGCCCACGGAGGACTAGCCTTACTTGGGGTAGATCTTCAATAAGTAGGTGCATCTCCTTGTCCTTACAAACTTCTTGGTCTAACTCCACATCTTGACGGAGGCTCCCAAGCCACACCTAACTAATCTAGGAGGCACCACCTCCAAAAAGGTAATAGATGGTGTTGGTGATGATGAACTCTTGCTCTTGTGCTTCAAATGATATCTCCCTAACACCAAACTCTTCCTCACCGACGGCTGTGGTGGAAGAAAGGATTGAGTGAAAGTAACTTGGGAAGGCTAGAAATCAAGTTTCATATGGTGAGAGGAGCAACTTTGATCTCAACACAAGGGTAGGTAGTTTTTCTTCAAAATGTAAGGTAGGAGTGGTAGTTCTTTCTCCTGGCTCTTCCACGTAATGAAGAGGAGGTGGAGGGTATTTATAGTCTCCACATAAAATTCAATCTATATACACACATTTGACCAATCTTGGCCGACTGAAGTTGACAACTCGGTGAGACCGGAAGTTCAAATCTGTGAATGCTAGGATTTTTGCAGGACCGAAAATACAATCGATGCTAGTCCGATTTTTCCAAAGACTAGGTTGGCCAATCTCGGTGGGATTCCATTTTTATCATCTCGGTGACACCGACATGATTACAGAATGTTATGTAGGTTTATAACACTATTAGTTTCCGTGAGACCGAATTTGGAATCTGAAAATCCGAAATTAATAGGGTTTGGGTATATGGTCGAGGTGGTTCATCTCGTGCAGGACTGAAGCTTATAGAATCTGTGGACCGAGATTACTTATGAGTTTATGTTGGAAATGAAAAGATTGCCGATAGTTTGGGAGATAGATCACTAAGCACTTTGAGCAACCAGATCATCATCATAACATCATCCCCTTTAATAGTATTGGCATTTCTATGGACTCAATGTGATCTTGGATCACTAAACCAAAAATGGAGTCTTGAGTTTTTGCCAATGTTTTCCTTAGCATTTTGAGGGTCCACATCATCACTATTGTTATACCCATATCATCAATCCTCTCTAAATGATACTCAAGAAGTTATTAGTTCAATGATATATATATATGTTATTAATTACCAAAACCACCCGGGATTAGTTGCACTTTCAATCTCCCTTTTGGTAATTGATGACAACATATAGATCAAAGTCGACAAATGATATAATCAATGAATAATATCGTCGCTTTGAGAAGTATGTGATAAGCAAGAGCTCCCCTAAATTTGTGCATTATTTAAGATTTATGCTTGAATGCAAATGCACAATCGATTAGGATCATGGGTCACTCTTCCATGTCACATACATCTTGGTGGAGCGCACAAAATGATAAGAATGAATAGCATGCACCCAATCACCAAGACATGAGTAAATGATCATACAAGATATGAATAACATAAGATAAGCATTACACACACTAAGGCATAGTATGATCAAGCACTCATCAAAGTAGAGCAAACGAGTATCAAACACACGGAATGTCTCAAAACTCAAAAGTATCTCAAAGAAAACTGCAAACGAAAGAGCAAAAGCGAGCACTCTCTCTCGAAGTCCTATGATCTATACACTTTTCCCTTTGGCAACAAGTTACCAAAAAGTTTGAAAGGTATAGAGCTAAACGTCACTAGGGACTCTCGGGCGGCCTGCCTCGGGTTGATGGAGGAGATAGCTGCATCTCGCAAAGGCTTCGCCAAGTCTGTGGAGCCGGAGGAGGGACACCGAGCCGGAGCCGAACCGATGGAGCTGTGGAGGTGCTAATGTAGTAGCCTCGGGTCTGCCATCGAATAGCAATGATCTGGTCTTGTGGGAACTCGAGCAGCTGCTCATAGTCATCCCGACTAAATCACCTTCCATCTCCTTCATGAGTTCTCGCTTTCTCCTCTTGGCTTCCTCGATATTCCGCCAAGCTTGTTGACAAGGACTTGCACTTCAACCACCTTGACATCCAGAGCATGGAACTTGTCTTCAACTATCCTCTCAAGACTCTCCCGAGACTGCACTATGTCTGCCAGCGAGTTCAATCCTCCGGTAGCTTCAAGAAGTTGTTCTCCAACGCCTTGGTTTGTGTCGCTGCCGCCGCTTCCTTCTCAGCTTTGGCTTGTTTGGCAGCTTCAGACTTAGCTTGACCTTCAACAGACGTGGATCATCCTCACCATCACAACTTCATTATCCTCATGTTCAGCTGCAAAGGGCAAGTGGGGTCTATCCAACAAGTAGGTGCCCGTACAAACTTGGCATTGATGAGCATCCGAATGTGCGGGCAAACCCACATGACCTTCTTCTCGTCCGTCACGTCCTCTTGATAGTCTCAACTATCGTGTCCATCACCTTGAAAGGTGCCTTCGATCTAGAATATGCAGATGTTGATAGAATAGCCTCTTATCATGCGATGATCTCCCGACTTAGGCATCAAAGTATGTCTCGTAATAGTGTTAGTGGTTGGGAGACTGTCAAGATGATACATCGAGCCGAGCTTCCAAGTCTCTACATCCTTGGCTGGTACCTCATTGTACATATTTTTCATATACTCATGATTTTTCTTTGGAATTCCATAGACATCAACATCATCATCTCTTGATATCGAGCATTCAGAAGGTGCCCACTCTTCAACTGCTGAAGAGAATCTCTCGCCTTCACCATCCATACAATTCTCGCCATCCGGATAGAAATGAGTCAGGCATAGAATTGCATGATCATCTCATCATTCCAAGCAGCCGCTTCGACCAACGAACTCGCAACTCCACATGCAAGAAAGCTCTCATGCACATGTGGGAAGTAGTCTCGTGCTTTCACTATCAATATATTCCCAACCAACATATCTAGTGTCAAGAATAATGGGCTTTTGTCCATAAGCACTGCCTCATAGAAATCTTGTTGCTCGTGTGGAACCTTGAGTCAACAGCTGTCCTTCTCCTGGTGGCATATGGATCAACTTGCCTCCATAGCCCGAGACCTTTGTCTTTCCTTTCCTTCATGTTTTTCAGCTCGAGGATGAGCATCATTGTGGATCGGCAGCTTCGCTCGAAGTTTCAGAATACATGTGCCTCATCTTCCGACTCACTGGTGGCACATTGTCCTTCTTCTTCTCCGATGCAGAATGTTTTCACTGCTTTTGGCTTGGCAAAGAAGCTTGGCTTGAGCTGCCTTTTGCTGGAGCTGATGGCTTAGTCCTTGTAGGTGCTCCCGCCTCGATGGCATCTCCCATCAACTTAGGCTTCGAGGAGGTCGGGTGCTTCTCATCTCAATCATCATCACCGCTTCATCATGTACAACTTCTTCCTCTTGGAAGTTTTTTTACCTTGCTGGATGTTTCTTCTTCCATGCTCAACTTCTTAGCAACTGTGGACTTCTTCACTTTGTCGGTGCCTTTCTTAGTTTGTCGCCTTTGATAGTCTTTTGGCAACCACTTTCTTCTTAGGCTTAGAAGAAATCTTCCTCAAAGAACAAAGTCGTAATCCTCTTCATCGTAATTCTCTTCTTCCTCGCCCCGGTGGCAGCAGGAGGCAAACCACTTGGTGTGCTCCTCTCACCATCATCGTAAAAGTCATTGCTTCAGACTAGTGCCCGCCTCGAATCTCAACCGGTGATTCAGACTGCTTCGTCGCTACTTGCATCCGATATGGCCGACAACCCGTGAATAGATTAGGTATAGGCGTAATAGAAGAGTTATCACAAACCGCGTAAGATTTTCAAAAAGAATAAGTTCAAATTTCAGTTTTAGGTTTTCACAGCACGCATTTCAAGATCGAGTCTAAAATTCGTGAATCCAAGTGTCCGGACAGTAACCATTCACACCACTTTCTGTTGGACCGAAATGGGTTTCGGTCTAGCCGAGAACTCTAGGGTTTCACTAAATCCACATTTCGGTCGGACCGATTTGCACAACTCGTTGGACCGAAAGTGCAAAGGCAATGGCCAGAGGCCAAATCGGTCATCCGAGAATGTAGAATCGGTCACACCGAGATGTGTTCATGGAAACCTAACCCTAAAATTTTTACTCAATTTCGCTCTAAGAACAAATCTGCTGGATAGGAAGATTTCAAACGTGGCAAGAAGTCGGGCAAACCAATCGTATTGAATCGAGGTTGAACACGAGAGGGATCAAACTCACCCTAACTTGGTGGAGTTTTCACGGCGGCAACGGCATGGAGAGATCGACCGCCGACGGGACGGAGACCATGGCGAGGGCGACAAAGCATTTACGGAGACGATCCGGAGACCACGGCGACGGCAGCTAAGAGTTTGGGGCGAGGCATTTGAAGAAAGAATCAACGCTGCCTCGTCGTATATATACCTTCGGTTGCCGGGGACCGAAGTAAACCTCGTGGCACCGAGATGGTTAATCGCAAGAAGCTACTCATTTCGTCACGCCGACATTGTAACTCGGTTTCACCGAGGTGAAAACCTAGATCATCTCAAGTGATTTCGGTCTGTCCAATTTGAGTGAATTGGTTTGACCGAAAATACTTAGAAGATTTTGGAATTTAAGCTTTGACAGATCGGGGTGGCTCCGAAAGTGCTCCTCACTCGGTCTCGTCCAAAAAGACTTGTCCAAAGTTTGTGATATAAGCATGAATAGAGTTTGATACAAGAGAGCATAGATAGCTAGGAGGAACTTAGGCATTCTTGTCCATCCATTTGGTCAAAAAGAAAATATCCAAAAGACCAAAGCAACAAATGGATGTCCTCGAATGGATAAAATTATGCATCCAACATGCTCACACAATAAGATAGCAAATGAAATATGTGTCAAACATGCACAAACAAAACACTAGCTACTATCACACAATTTGGCGATGACTAGGTCATCTATATATGAGTATATTGATTTAGGAGTCAAATGAGAACATTTGATCATAGGTCATACTCATCGCTTAAGCACAAGTGGGGTTACCACTTTTACATAAAGCATTAATGTGTTCACATCATTTGAAGATGCTTTAGCTCAATTCTTTAGAGCAAAGCTCCCTTGATGTGAGAACCCCTTTAAAGGGTCAAACTAACCTTGGGTTGTCGAGAAGACTTCATGTAGATGTTGAAGATGTAGATGCTCAATGTTGATGAAGATCATCAAGAGTTGGGAGCAACTTAGGATTCGGCACTTTCAATACCTACATGGGTTAGTCCCGTATGAACAAACAAGGATATCCATGGACATAGATTGAAGTACACAATAGATGATGTCCACGAATGCAATGATTACCTTGTCCCTTGACTTACCAACAAGAGGGTTTGTGACTCCATGAACTAGTGCAAGATGTGGAAGTTGATTGCAAAGTTCTTGCCAAAATGAATGTGAGTGAAGTATGTTGGCGGAGTCACCTCAAGAACTCTAGTTCTTTCTTCTTCGATCCACATCATCTTGATGGGAATCCTTGGGTTAGTAGTTGAGCTTGACGAAGTAGAACTTGAAGTTTCCTTTGGGAACCCACTTGACCATGGCCTTGGGTGCTTCAATAAATGCATCAATCTCCTCTGAAGCTTGTCCTTGCCTTTTAGCTTGTGGTCTTGTGGTGGAAGGTCATCTTGAGCTTGTTCCACATTGGAAGAAGTAGGATCATACTTCCTTTTGAGAAACAAACTTTGGAGGATATTGACCTTCTTCCCATTCAACACCCTCGGCGCTGAACTTTCGCCAAAACCAATTCCTTGATTCTTCCGGTCCTTCCTTGCTTGTAACAATTTCTCAAAGTTCTTGCTTCCGAAGGCTCTTGTAGACACCTTTCTATAATCCCTTTCAATAAACTATTTTCTTGCTCAAGTGTAACTTGGCTTGAAACATTGTTAGTGGAATCAAGAGAATTACTAGAAGTAACAACATTTGATTTAGCATGATTATTGTTACTACTAGATGAAGAATTTTTCTTATGCTTGTCATGCTTAGTTTTAATAGGTGGCAAGAAATTAGATAAGAGAAGTCGCTTTGGCAAGATATGAAGAACTCTTCTTCAAGATCGCCATTGATAGCTTTAGAAACTCATGTTCTTGCTCTAGATTGAGCTTCTCAAGCGTAGCTTCTCATGAGATCTTAGGAGCTCTCTATGATCTTCTTGAGTTGTTTCATGAGCTAACTTAAGAGTGTTTAGTTCTTTAGTTAGATGCTCAATCTCCTTCATAGCATTGTCATTCGACTCTTCTCGACTATAAAGACTACTAGCATGTTCATCATTACTAGGCTCACTAGATTTATCATGTAAAAGCTCATCTTCACCAAGCAAGTCATCCTCATCACTATCAAAGTCAATGAATTCAGGTGTGATACCTTGGGGCCTTTTGCCATGAAGCATCTTCCAATTCCCTCATTTGGTGAATCAAATATGTCATAGGAGTTGAAGTTGGAGGATACGAGCAAGACCGCAACACCTTCATCTTGATCAGATTCGAGTTGGAGTGATTGTCGAGTCGGAGCCGAGACCCATTCACCAACATGAGCTTGATGTTTTCATCTTGTGTAGCTCCTTGATGACTTGTCTTTCCTTTCCGAATCCTTGCTTCTCCGAGAGGATCTTCGCTCATAACGATCATCTCTACTCCTTCTCTTTCCGAGGCGACTCTTCTCTTGAGCTTCTTCTTCTTGGAGATTCTTCTTCTCTTGTGGGGAGTCGAACACTCATTTGAGTAGTGTCCGGTCTTCCACAATTGTAGTAGTTTCGATCACGACTTGAAGATCTCTTTTCATCATATGATCTAGACTTTGAGCTTCTTTCCTTGCTTCTACTCTTGTAGAATTTGTTGGAGTTCTTCACCATTAGACTTATCTCTTCATTGGAAACTAGCTTGTCACTTGAGGTTGTGGAGCTTCAACTGTAGCTTTGTAAGCACCACTTGACTTGTTGTGAAGCTCTTCCTTGTCTTTGAGTGTCATCTCATGAGCAACAATCCTTCCAATGACTTCGTAGGCTTGAGATTCTTGTAGTTTGGCATCATTTGGATCAAAGTGCACACGTTGTCATACTTTCCATCCAAAGCTCGAGAATCTTCTTGATGATGAATCGGTCGGTCATTTCTTCGCTTCCTAAGCCGGCAATCTCATTTGTTATGAGAGCAAGCCTAGAGTACATTTCAGCTAATTCTTCACCTTCCTTCATCTTGAACTTGTCAAGTCGACCTTGAAGAACATCTAGCTTTGATTCCTTCACGGACTCGCACCTTCGTGCATTTCACCAAAGTATCCCAAATCTCTTTGCATTCTCAAGACGGTTGATCTTGTTGAACTCCTCGACACAAAGCATTGAAGAGAATGTCACAAGCTTGAGCATTGTTCTCAACATCCGCAGCTCATCCATTCAGAAGCTTCGCGATCCGAACTTTTCCTTCCTCAAGAACTCTCCTTGCAAACCAACACAAATAATGCCCCATGCGTGGTTATGTCCAAGAATATGCATTTTCATTTTATGCTTCCAACTAGCAAAATTTGAACCATCAAAGTAAGGACCTCTACTAAAATTACCTCACTAGACGCCATACTCTCCTAGGTTGTGAAACCAAGCTTATGGAGTCCAATGCAATGGAAACCAATCCAATGGAGACCAAAGCTCGATACCACTTGTAGGATCGAAAGTATGTCTAGAGGGGGTGATTAGACTACTTGATGCTTTAAAAGTTTAGCCTTTTGATTAAGACAAGTTTTTGGCAAGTTCACAATGATGATCATGTCAAGTATCACCCTACACATGCAATTCTAGAGTAATGGCAGCGAAAGTAAATTGCACATGTAGTAAATAGAGGTGGAGAAGAGCAAACGCAGCTTTGGAGACACGGAGATTTTTCTCGTGGTTCCGATAGGTGGTGCTATCGCCAATCCACGCTGATGGAGACTTCAACCCACGGAGGGTAACGGCCACAGAGTCCACGGAGGGCTCCACCCACTAAGGGTCCACGAAGAAGCAACCTTGTCTATGCCATCATGGCATACGCCCACGGAGGACTAGCCTTACTCTGGGTAGATCTTCACGAAGTAGGCGATCTCCTTGCCCTTACAAACTTCTTGGTTCAACTCCACATCTTGACGGAGGCTCCCAAGCGACACCTAACTAATCTAGGAGGCACCACCTCCAAAAGGTAATAGATGGTGTTGGTGATGATGAACTCCTTGCTCTTGTGCTTCAAATGATAATCTCCCCAACACTCAACTCTCCTCACCGATTTGGCTGTGGTGGAAGAAAGGATTGAGTGGAAAGCAACTTGGGAAGGCTAGAAATCAAGTTTCATATGGTGGGAGGGAGCAACTTGATCTCAACACAAGGGTAGGTAGTTTTCTTCTAAATGTAAGGTAGGAGTGGTAGTTCTTTCTGATGGCTCTCTCCACTAATGAAGAGGAGGTGGAGGGTATTTATAGCCTCCACATAAAATCCAACTGCTACACACATTTGACCAATCTCGGTCGACCGGTTGACAACTCGGTGAGACCGAAAGTTCAAATCTTGAACGCTGGGATTTTCGTGGGACCGAAAATACAATCTCTAAGTAGTCCGATTCTTCCAAAGGCTAGGGTTTGCCATTCTCGGTGGGACCGATTTTATCATCTCGGTGACACCAATTTGATTACGTATGTTACGTAAGCTTGGCAACACTAGTTTCGTGAGACCGAGTTTGGAATCGAAAATCCAAATTACTAGGGTTTGGCTATATGGTCGAGGTGGTTCATCTCGTGCAGACTGAAGTTTATGGAATCGTGGGACCAAGATTACTTATGAGTATATGTTGGAATGAAAGATTGCCGATAGTTTGGGAGATAGATCACTAAGCACTTTGAGCAACCAGATCATTATCATAACCTCATCCCCTTTAATAGTATTGGCTTTCCTATAGACTCAATGTGATCTTGGATCACTAAACCAAAAATAGAGTCTTGAGCTTTTGCCAATGCTTTCCTTAGCATTTTGAGGGGTCCACATCTTCAATATTGCCATACCCATATCATCGAACTTTCTGAAATGATACTCAAGAAGTTATTAGTTCAATGATATATATGTTGTTATTAATTACCAAAACCACCGGGATTAGTTGCACTTTCACCGCCTTCTTATCCGCTAAGTATTTGGGAAGTTCCGCCCAAAGGACCTTTCCCTTGCAATAAAAGCACTCACCTCGTGCTTGGGTCCATTCTTTGACTTCTTCCCGCAGAACAAAGCTTACGGGCGCTGCAACATCTTTTGCCGCCCTTCTTGAAGTTCTTCTTACCCTTGCCCTTCTTGAACTTAGTGGTCTTATTGACCATCAACACTTGATGTTCCTTTTGATTTCAGCCTCACGCTGACTTCAAGATCGAGAACACTTCAGAATGGTCTTTACCATCCCCTCGCATGTTGTAGTTCATCACAAATCTCTTGTAGCTTGGTGGGAGCAATCGAGGATTCTGGCAATGACCGCCTCATCGTGGAGGTTTATGTTCACCGGTCATACGGTTGTGCAACCTGCATATCTTCGTCAGATGTGCTCACCGACGTAACTGTTTTCTCCATCTTACAATCAGAGAACTTGTCGAGACATCATATCTCTCGACCCGCATGAGCTTGGAAAACTAGTTTTAGCTCTTCGACATCTCATATGCTCCGTGGTGCTCAAAACGCTTTTGGAGCCCCGGTTCTAAGTCAGAAGCATGCCGCATCGAATGAGGGAGTAATCATCAAGACGAAGTTTGCCAAGCCGCTCATAACGCCTTGGTTCTTCGACGGAGCGGCACCTAGCGTCCTTCTAGGACATATTGTTTCTCGCAGCTATGAGGATGATCTCGTGTTCCGACCCAATCAGAAGTTGCCGCCATCATCTTTCAGCTTGGTTTTCTAGAACGCGTTGAAGTTCATGTTGACATTAGCATTGGCCATTGATCTACAAGACATATTTGCAAAGGTTTTAGACTAAGTTCATGATAATAAAGTTCTAATCAAATT
Source organism: Aegilops speltoides (assembly GCA_021437245.1). NCBI lineage: Eukaryota > Viridiplantae > Streptophyta > Magnoliopsida > Poales > Poaceae > Aegilops > Aegilops speltoides. The sequence goes on along the minus strand of JAHHZJ010006493.1, from coordinate 8,410 downwards.
ATGAACTCCCACTTAGATTAGACATCCTCTAGTCATCTAAGTGTTACACGATCCGAGTCGACTAGCCCGTGTCCGATCATCACGTGAGACGGACTAGTCATCGCCGGTGAACATCTTCATGTTGATCGATCTTCCATACGACTCGTGTTCGACCTTTCGGTCTCCGTGTTCCGAGGCCATGTCCGCACATGCTAGGCTCGCCAAGTTAACCCTAAGTGTTTTCGCCAGTAAAACTGTTTTACACCCGCTGTATGTGAATGTAAGAATCCATCACACCCGATCATCACGTGGTGCTTAGAAGCTTATTTAACCGTAGCAACGGTGCACGCTAGGGGAGAACACTTCTGAAATTTTGTAAGGTATCATCTTATTTACTACCGTCGCCTTAAGTAAACAAGATGCATAAACATAATAAACATCACATGCAATTATATAGTTGTGACATGATATGGCCAATATCATAAAGCTCCATTGATCTCCATCTTCGGCTCCATGATCATCTTGTCACCGCTTGACACCATGATCTCCATCATCATGATCTCCATCATCGTGTCTTCATGAAGTTGTCACGCCTAACGACTACTTCTACTTCTATGACTAACGCTTAGCAATGAAGTAAAGTAGTTTACATGATGCTCTTCAATGACACGCAGGTCATACAAAAATAAAGACAACTCCTATATTCTCGCCGTTGTCATACTCATCGACATGCAAGTCGTGAATCCTATTACAAGAACATGATCTCATACATCACAATTCATCATTCATCACAACTTCTCGCCATATCACATCACATGATCAATCGCTGCAAAAACAAGTTAGACGCCCTCAAATTGTTGTTGCATCTTTACGTGGCTGCGATTGGGTTCTAGCAAGAATGTTTTTCACCTACGAATCACCACAACGTGATTTTGTCAACTTCTATTTACCCTTCATAAGGGCCTTGTTCATCGAATCCGCCCAACTAAAGTGGGAGAGACAGACACCCGCCAGCCACCTTATGCAACTAGTGCATGTCACCGGTGGAACCGGTCTCACGAAGCGCACGTAAGGTTGGTCCGGCCGCCATCCCACAATACCGCTGAGCAAGAAAAGACTAGTAGAGGCAAGTAAGTTGACAAGATCAACGCCTCAACAAATTGTGTTCTACTGCATTAGAGAACTACGATAGACCTAGCTCATGATGCCACCGTTGGGGAACGCGCAGAAAATTAAAATTTTTCCTACGGTTTCACCAAGATCCATCTATGAGTTCATCTAAGCAACGAGTCTAGGGAGAGAGATTGCATCTACATACCACTTGTAGATCGCAAGTATGAAGCTTGCAAGGTGATGATGGAGTCGACTCGACGTGATTCAGATCACCGATGTCCAAGTGCTGAACGGACAGCACTCTCCTGCTCAACACACGTGACGGACGAGCGACGCCTCCTCCGCCTTGATCCAGCAAGGAGGAAGGAGAGGTTGAGGAAGACAGCTCCACCGCAGCACGACGGGCAGGATGGTGGAGAAGCAAGATTCGGCTGTGGCTTCACGAAAGACAACGGAGGAGGAGAGGTGTTGGGAGGGAGGGCTGCGCCTGGCTTGGTGCGGCTGCCTCCCTCACCCCTCTATTTATAGGGGAAGGAGAAGGGGCGCCATACAAGGGAGGGGGACTTGCCTCAGCAAGGGGGCGCCTAGGTTCCCTCAACCCTAGGCTAAGGGCTCAGGGAGGGGCGCCAAGCCCACCAGGCTGGCCACCTCCCACGCAGCCTAAGTGTTTCCCCCCTGTGAGGGGGTGGCCTCCCAGGACCTCGAACCCTTCCTGGCCCCCAGATAATACCGTATGCCCTCAAACTTTCCGTGTCCTTTAACAACTTCCCATATATAAATCTTACCTCCGACCCTTCCTAACTCCTCGTGACGTCCGGATCTCATCCGGACTCAACAACATTCGTAGTCACGCATTAGTCTTCCTAATAACCCTAGTGTCACCGAACCTTATGTGTAGACCCTACGGTTCGGAGACATGCGACATGACCGAGACGACTTCGGCAATAACCAACAGCGGGTCTGGATACCCATGTTGGTTCTACATGCTCCTCGATGATTTCATCGGTTGAACCACGGCATGTCGAGGATTCGATCAAAACCTTGTATGCAATTCCTTTGTCAATCGGTACGTTATTTGCCCGAGACTCGATCGCGGTATCCCAATACCTTGTTCAGTCCTCGTATCGCAAGTCACTTTACTTGTACCGCAATGCATGATCCCGTACAACCCTTGGTCACCTTGAGCTCATTATGATGATGCATTACCGAAAGGGCCCAGAGATACCTCTCCGCCACACGGAGTGACAAACCCAGCCTCGATCCGTGTCAACCCAACAGATACTTTCGAGATACCGTAATGCACCTTTATAGTCACCCAGCCACGCCAGACGCTTGATACACCCAAGGCACTCCTACGGTAACCGGAGTTACACGATCTCATGGTCGAAGGAAGAGATACTTGACATTGGCAAAGCTCTAGCAAACGAACTACACGATCTTTATGCTATGCTTAGGATTGGTCTTGTCCATCACATCATTCTCCTAATGATGTGACCTCTTATCAATCTACATCCAATGTCCATAGTCAGAAACCATGACTATCTGCTGATCACAACGAGCTAGTCAACTAGAGGCTCACTAGGACATTTGTGGTCTAAGTGTTCACACGTATTACGATTTCCCGATAATACAGTTCTAGCATGAACAAAAGACAATTATCATGAACATTGAAATATAATAATACTTTTATTATTGCCTCTAGGGCATAGTTCCAACACATATCAATGGGTGATCAACTTCCCGAGCTGTTGCAACTGCCGAGCGAAGTTCGGCAGCAATGAGCGGCGCCGTCTGTGCTTTTATGGCCAGCCCCCTACCCTTCCTGGGCAATCTCATTTGTTTGAGAGCAAGCCTAGAGTACATTTCAAATTCTTCACCTTCCTTCATCTTGAACTTGTCAAGTCACCTTGAAGAACATCTAGCTTTGATTCCTTCACGGACTCGACCTTCGGCATTTCACCAAAGTATCCCAAATCTTTTGCATTCTCAAGACGGTTGATCTTGTTGAACCCCCGACACAAAGCATTGAAGAGAATGTCACAAGCTTGAGCATTGTTCGCAACATCCGCATCATCCCAGTTCAGATCCGAACTTTTCCTTCCTCAAGAACTCCCTTGCAAACCAACACAAATAATGCCCCATGCGGCGGGTTATGTCCAAGAATATGCATTTTCATTTTATGCTTCCAACTAGCAAAATTTGAACCATCAAAGTAAGGACCTCTTAAAATTACCTCACTAGACGCCCAACTCCCTAGGTTGTGAAACCAAGCTTATGGAGTCCAATGCAATGGAAACCAATCCAATGGAGACCAAAGCCTACCACTTGTAGGATCGAAAGTATTCTAGAGGGGGTGATTAGACTACTTGACAATTAAAAGTTTAGCCTTTTGATTAAGACAAGTTTTTGGCAAGTTCACAATGATGATCAGTCAAGTATCACCCACACATGCAATTCTAGAGTAATGGCAGCGAAAGTAAATTGCACATGTAGTAAATAGAGGTGGAGAAGAGCAAACGCTTTGGACACGGAGATTTTTCTCGTGGTTCCGATAGGTGGTGCTATCGCCAATCCACGCTGATGGAGACTTCAACCCACGAGGGTAACGGCCGAGAGTCCACGGAGGGCTCCACCCACAAGGGTCCACAAGAAGCAACCTTGTCTATGCCATCATGGCATACCCCACGGAGGACTAGCCTTACTGGGTAGATCTTCACGGTAGGCGATCTCCTTGCCCTTACAAACTTCTTGGTTCAACTCCACATCTTGACGGAGGCCCCAAGCACACCAACAATCTAGGAGGCACCACCTCCAAAAGGTAATAGATGGTGTTGGTGATGATGAACCTTGCTCTTGTGCTTCAAATGATAATCTCCCCAACACTCAACTCTCCTCACCGATTTGGCTGTGGTGGAAGAAAGGATTGAGTGGAAAGCAACTTGGGAAGGCTAGAAATCAAGTTTCATATGGTGGGAGTGGAGCAACTTGATCTCAACACAAGGGTAGGTAGTTTTCCTTTAAATGTAAGGTAGGAGTGGTAGTTTTTCATGGCTCTTCCACTAATGAAGAGGAGGTGGAGGGTATTTATAGCTCCAATAAAATCCAACTGTACACAATTTGACCAATCTCGCAATCGGTTGACAACCGGGAGACCGAAGTTCAAATTTGGAATTGGGATTTTCTGGGACCAAAATACAATCTCGTAGTCCGATTCTTCCAAAGGTAGGGTTTCCTTTTGGGACCGATTTATCATCTCGGGACACCAATTTGATTTATGTTATGCTTCAACACTATTTTGAGACCGAGTTTGGAATCGAAAATCCAAATTACTAGGGTTTGGCTATTGAGGTGGTTCATCTTGGACTGAAGTTTATGGAATCGTGGGACCAAGATTACTTATGAGTATATGTTGGAATGAAAGATTCCGATAGTTTGGGAGATAGATCACTAAGCACTTTGAGCAACCAGATCATTATCATAACCTCATCCCTTTAATAGTATTGGCTTTTATCTCAATGTGATCTTGGATCACTAAACCAAAATAGAGTCTTGAGCTTTTGCCAATGCTTTCCTTAGCATTTTGAGGGGTCCACATCTTCAATATTGATACCCATATCACAACTTTTCCAAATGATACTCAAAAGTTATTAGTTCAATGATATATATGTTGTTATTAATTACCAAAACCACCGGGATTAGTTGCACTTTCACCGCCTTCTTATCCGCTAAGTATTTGGGGAAGGCCGGACCCTTCCCTTAATAAAAGCACTCCCCGGCTTGGGTCCATTCTTTGACTTCTTCCCCGAATAAAGTTACGGGCGGCAAATCTTGCCCTTCTTGAAGTTCTTCTTACCCTTGCCCTTCTTGAACTTAGTGGTCTTATTGACCATCAACACTTGATTTCCTTTTGATTTCAGCCCCGACTTCAAAGACGAGAACACTTCAGAATGGTCTTTACCATCCCCGCATGTTGTAGTTCATCACAAATCTCTTGTAGCTTGGTGGGAGCAACGGAGGATTCTCCAAACCGCCATCGTAGGTTTATGTTCGTCATACGGGGCAACCCATATCTTCGGATGTGCTCAACGTAATTTTCTCCATTTACAATCAAGAACTTGTCAGACATCATATCTTCGACCGGGCATGAGCTTGGAAAACTAGTTTTAGCTCTTTGACATCTCATATGCTCCGGGTGCTCAAAACCTTTTGGAGCCCCGGTTCTAAGTCAAAGCATGCCGCCCAATGAGGGAGTAATCATCGAAAGTTTGCTGCCGCTCATAACGCCTTGGTTCTTCGACGGAGCGGCACCTAGCGGTCCTTCTAGGACATATTGTTTCGCAGCTATGAGGATGATCTTGGTTCCGGACCCAAATCGAAGTTGCGCCATCATCTTTCGCTTGGTTTTCTAGAACGCTAAGTTCATGTTGACATTAGCATTGGCCATTGATCTACAAGACATATTTGCAAAGGTTTTAGACTAAGTTCATGATAATAAAGTTCTAATCAAATTATGAACTCCCACTTAGATTAGACATCCTCTAGTCATCTAAGTGTTACACGATCCGAAGTCGACTAGCCCGTGTCCCATCATCACGTGAGACGGACTAGTCATCGCCGTGAACATCTTCATGTTGATCGATCTTCCATACGACTCGTGTTCGACCTTTCGGTCTCCGTGTTCCGAGGCCATGTCCGCACATGCTAGGCTCGCCAAGTTAACCCAAGTGTTTTCCGGTAAAACTGTTTTACACCCGTATGTGAATGTAAGAATCCATCACACCCATCATCACGTGGTGCTTAGAAGCATTTAACCGTAGCAACGGTGCACGCTTAGGGGAGAACACTTTGAAATTTTTGTAAGGTATCATCTTATTTACTACCGCGCCTTAAGTAAACAAGATGCATAAACATAATAAACATCACATGCAATTATATAGTTGTGACATGATATGGCCAATATCATAAAGCTCCATTGATCTCCATCTTCGGCTCCATGATCATCTTGTCACCGCTTGACACCATGATCTCCATCATCATGATCTCCATCATCGTGTCTTCATGAAGTTGTCACGCCAACGACTACTTTACTTCTATGACTAACGCTTAGCAATGAAGTAAAGTAGTTTAATGGCTCTTCAATGACACGCAGGTCATACAAAAAATAAAGACAACTCCTTATTTCCCGCCGTTGTCATACTCATCGACATGCAAGTCGTGAATCCTATTACAAGAACATGATCTCATACATCACAATTCATCATTCATCACAATCCGCCATATCACATCACATGATCAATCGCTGCAAAAACAAGTTAGACGCCCTCAAATTGTTGTTGCATCTTTACGTGGCTGCATTGGCTAGCAAGAATGTTTTCACCTACTAATCACCACAACGTGATTTTGTCAACTTCTATTTACCCTTCATAAGGGCCTTGTTCATCGAATCCGCCCAACTAAAGTGGAGAGACAGACACCGCCAGCCACCTTATGCAACTAGTGCATGTCACCGGTGGAACCGTCTCACGAAGCGCATTGTAAGGTTGGTCCGGCCGCCATCCCACAATACCGCTGAGCAAGAAAAGACTAGTAGAGGCAAGTGTTGACAAGATCAACGCCTCAACAAATTGTGTTCTACTCGCATTAGAGAACTACGATAGACCTAGCTCATGATGCCACCTGCTGGGGAACGCAGAAAATTAAAATTTTTCCCACGGTTTCACCAAGATCCATCTATGAGTTCATCTAAGCAACGAGTCTAGGGAGAGAGATTGCATCTACATACCACTTGTAGATCGCGTATGAAGCTTGCAAGGTGATGATGGAGTCGCTGACGTGATTCAGATCACCATGTCCAAGTGCTGAACGGACAGCACCTCCTGCTCAACACACGCGACGGGACGAGCGACGCCTCCTCCGCCTTGATCCAGCAAGGAGGAAGGAGAGGTTGAGGAAGACACCCACCCAAAGACGACGGGCAGGATGGTGGAGAAGCAAGATTCGACAGGCTTCCGACGACAACGGAGGAGGAGAGGTGTTGGGAGGGAGGGCTGCGCTTGCTTGGGTGCGCTGCCTCCCTCACCCCTCTATTTATAGGGGAAGGGAGAAGGGGCGGCCTGGGAGGGGGACTTGCCTCACAAGGGGGGCGCCTCAGGGTTCCCTCAACCGCCAGGGCCAGGGGGGGTGCCAGCCCACCAGGGCTGGCCACCTCCCCACGAGCCTTGTTCCCGGGGTGGCCCTCCGGACTGAACCCTTCCTGGGCCCCAAGATAACACCGTATGCCCTCAAACTTTCCTGTCCTTAACAACTTCCCATATAAATTTACCTCGACCTTCCTAACTCCTCGGACGTCGATCTCATCCGACCAACAACATTCGTAGTCACGCATTAGTCTTCCTAATAACCCTAGTGTCACCGAACCTTATGTGTAGACCCTACGGTTCGGGAGACATGCGACATGACCGAGACGACTTCGGCAATAACCAACAGCGGGTCCTGATACCCATGTTTTCCTACATGCTCCTCGATGATTTCATCGGTGAACCACATGTCGAGGATTCATCAAAACCTTGTATGCAATTCCCTTTGTCAATCGGTAGTTATTTGCCCGAGACTCGATCGCCGATCCCAATACCTTGTTCACCTCTACGCAAGTCACTTTACTTGTACCGCAATGCATGATCCCGTACAACCCCTGGTCACCTTGAGCTCATTATGATGATGCATTACCGAAAGGGCCCAGAGATACCTCTCCCATACACGGAGTGACAAATCCCGCCTCGATCCCGGTCAACCCAATCAGATACTTTCGGAGATACCGTAATGCACCTTTATAGTCACCCAGACGCAGACGCTTGATACACCCAAGGCACTCCTACGGTAACCGGGAGTTACACGATCTCATGGTCAAGGAAGAGATACTTGACATTGGCAAAGCTCTAGCAAACAACTACACGATTCTTTATGCTATGCTTAGGATTGGTCTTGTCCATCACATCATTCTCCTAATGATGTGACCCTTTATCAACACATCCAATGTCCATAGTCAGAAACCATGACTATCTGCTGATCACAACGAGCTAGTCAACTAGAGGCTCACTAGGGACATTTGTGGTCTAAGTGTTCACAGTATTACATTCGGATATAGTTCTAGCATGAACAAAAGACAATTATCATGAACATTGAAATATAATAATACTTTTATTATTCCTCTAGGGCATAGTTCCAACACATATCAATGGGTGATCAACTTCCCGAGGTTGCTGCCGAAATTCGGCAGCAATGAGCGGCGCGTTTGGTTTTATGGCCAGCCCCCTCCCCC
>JAHHZJ010006492.1:0-27402 GCA_021437245.1 Aegilops speltoides | reverse complement strand
CCAAAACGCAAGTTGCTCCCCGACCAGAGGAGGAAGCATACAAACCTTCATCACCAGCAGACACACGGCAGATCGACCACCTCGTGGCCGCGAGAGAGAGGCATCTAGGCCCTCCGCGTAACTGCATCTCGCACCGCCGAGCGCGGGCCAAGGGGGAATGCGCCGGACTTAGTGGATATATTGAGGACAAGGCAAGACAATCCAGATCTATCTACGGATCACGGGGCGCTCACCACCACATAACACTGCCAGACCGATACAAGAACTCGCCGGGCTAACACAGCAGACAAAGCCTCTTGAGCTATATCATGATATTGCTCAATATAGAGGCGCCAGACACCCACTATGCTTCACCGACGAAGTAATGGATCAAATCCCAAGGGTTTAAACTCGTGAACATTGAATCCTACGATGGCACAATAGACCCTCGCGTTTGGATCAAGATTATCTCCTTCATATCCATATGGCCCGCGTGACGCATCTCCACGCCATCAAGTATCTCCCACTAAGCTTAAGGGCCAGCTCGGCATTGGCTTAACATTGCCGCAGAATCAATTGGTGTTGGGAGGACCGAAGCCACATTCTCTGACAACTTCCAGGCACATATGTGCGACCACCAGACCGATGACCTAAGCCACATAATTCAGCAGCCGATTAATTGGCTAGACACTCGACACGGTTCTCACAAAGAAAAATCAAATCGCCGATTGTTCGGATGCAGAGGCCCTCGCAGCCTTCAAACATAACATCCACGACGAGTGGCTGGCCCGCACCTAGGACAGAAAAGCCAAATCCATGGCAGCCCTCACATCACTCTTGACCCGCTTCGCGGGAGAGGACAGCTGCTAGCTCGCAATAACAACCTCAAAGAAAATTCCGCAGTCCGGACAGCAAGGACCGCGAATGGTGTCGCGCTCGAACAAAAAACAAACGCCGATTAAGGCGAGTAACACCGAGGATACGGCAATGATGCCGGATTCAGAGGCTCTAAACCCAGCCATGGAAAAAGCCATTCAAAAGAACTACTCCGGTCCGGTCCAATTTGGACCAATACTGACCGCTTGCCGATACATGGCACCTCGAAAAGCCGCCTAACCACAAGCAACAGGATTGTTGGGTATTCAAGAAGGCAGGTAGTTAATTGCCGAAAACAATGACAAGGGGTTGCATAGCGATGACGAGGAGGAGACCCGTCAACAAGAGAGGACATAAGGGTTTCCCACAAGTGCAGACGGTAAACATGATATACGCAACCCACATACCCAAGAGGGAGCGGAAGCGCACTTAGGGGCGATATGCGATGGAGCCACGCCTAGTTCAATCCATGGTCCTTCGCCCATCACTTTCGATCAAGGGACCACCCCACCAAGATCCGCCATGGCGGATTCGCGATTGGTTTTCACCCAATCGCGATGGATTTTACCTCACTAGAGTCCTCGATGGACGGCGCAGAGCCCGAACCTACTTTATCATGATACAAGGCGCAAGATGGGCATAGACCCTCAAGGATTAAACCTACAAAGACGACCTTCAAAGGCGCCATACCGTGTGTTGAGGCCAATTGTCAGTGCTCGCCATACTAGAAGTGGTCTTCGATCCCCGGATAATTTCCGGGCGAGGAGTTAATCTTCGACATAGTCCCGCTCAGAGTGGCTATCACGCCTTCTCGACTAATCGGTTTGCAAAGTTCAACGCGTGCCGCATTATGCATACCTTAAGCTCAAGATGCCCGCCCTCGTGGAGTCATCACGGCCAACGGAAACACCGAACGCCCCTCCGAACGGAGGAACACACAGCTCTCGCGTAGTACGAGCAGCTCTAAGGTAGCTGAGTCCGCCGTTAAACGCCGACATGGCCAAACGCCCGGAGTAACATACGCCAAGACCACCTAGCATGTTCCGAGCATCGCCAGAGTAATGCGGCCCCAACCCCAGCCCTTGCATGATTGTAAGACTAGCCCTCCGCATATCATTACGCCTAGAGATACCATGGGCATAGGGGAGGGCACACCACGACAGCCCAGGCGCTCAACCACACCAGGGGCTCCCACGTGTGTCACTTTTTTTATTTTTTTTTTCTCCACAGACTCGCACGAGACCCTGTCCAAATGTGAATCTCCAAAACTCATGATGCAACAGCCGGAAGGACAAAGGCTACTGATTTAATACTGTGGTCTCCATAATGAGCACTCAAATCTGCTTAAGTACAACCATTCCGCAGCTTACTCCCCGGAGGGTATATTTCTAATAGTCCAAACCCTTGCCTACCGACGACTATTTGTAGGTCCTCTCACACTCATGGCAGAATCCTGAAATAAACAATGCATCACTTTTCGCTTATAATTGCATTCCTTTCTTTTATATATATGTTCATTTATGACATCTCGCATCCGGTGACACTTTGGTACGCCTAATACACCAGTGGGCTTATGTTCCCCAGATTATGGTGTGATAAGTCCTAACACTTTCACAAGTGCTAATTTCAAACTTATAGTATTATATGCATCGCTCCTAATCATGTCTTGGGTCAATAGTTGGGCTCTGGCGTGCCCCCATGTTTTGGTACCTTACGCCCGCTTCTATCGGCTAAGGTAGCACTGGAGAATCATCGATTGCGCCTCAAGCTGAGCTGGGCGAGCGCCTGCAGGAGAAAGCTAAAACTGACCGCCATGATAAGGCGAGAGCTGGTCGCTGCTCGAGAGGCCTTTTTGAGTCCCTAAAGACTTATGTCGCTTAGAGCGAGGAACCGGTCAAGTCCGCCCAGCGTGATAGCGCCTCCAATTCGGGTCTTCCGATACTAGGGGCTTCACTTTAAATTTAAAAATTATAGAATTCTATGGCTAAGCGAGGAGTGTTCAAGCATTATAAGTCCGGGGCTGCCTTGTTGCTAAAGGAGCGCCTCAGATGGACCCAAAATGGGAACAAGAGCGCTGTTTATCCCGAACACCCCAAAGACTAGTGGCATGGGGGTCGGGTTTACTGCATTGCCATCTCTCAGATTTGATAAACGTCCGCATTGTAAGGTAATATTTTAAATCATTGTGTTGCTTAGCGATATGAAACAAAGTTTTCAAATAAGACAGATAAACACATTGCGTAAGTCTATTCAAAAATTACATCTTTAGGGGCAATTCATCCGCAATCTTAAGGCACCCTTCAGACACTCTTATAATACATTTTATACGCATACGATACCTTTGTTCACCGGCCTGCTGTCTGAAGCTCTCCCAAAGATCCAGCCTGCCCTGAAGGTAACTTTTGGGCTAAGGGCCGACGGGCACCTTCAATGCAAAGTGGAGCGCTTTGATGACTTCCACCTATGGGCACGATTCACCAGCCACCGAGACGAGGTCGGGTGGCTCCTGTGCATGGCTCCTTCAAAGCCACAAATGGGACTATGAGGGCTCTTCATGGCCTCGCCTGGCTACCTTGTGGAGCTCGACTAGTTGCCTCACCGTCGCTATAAGCACCAGATGTCCGGCCTCAGATTCTCGAGACCAAAAGACCTTTCTCCGCTTAGCTCCTCCTGGGCTTGCAGAGAATGAAGCATCGATCACATTACCATGAGGCAGATCCGCAACGCCTCGAGAGCTCCGATTCGGTGTAAGTGTTGTGTAATCACATTCACATGCTTGCTTTGCATGAAAAATGCCTTACCCACCGCTATTTTCTTCACTCAATCTCCTGGAGGGCCTTATGGGCCTGCCTTAGCGGATTTGGCACTTTCAAGAGCCGAGGCAAGCCTCGACTCTCGAGCCTCGAAGTCACACTCCAAACTCTCATGCTTTTCCATGAGAGCTCGAGCTTGCTGCACCTCCGCCGCTCATGTTCTCCGCCTTCCGCCTGCTCATGCTCAAGACATGCTTCTCGGTCAGGACACGGCCTCCTTCAGTGGTCGCCATATTCGCTCGTGGGCCCCTGCAGTAGCACCCATGCTATCCTTGTTATTTCTACTGCAACCAAAATCCTTTTCTCGAAGGTACAAATTTAATATGCCATATTACTCACCTTCTTTGTCTCGAGCTGTTTCTGGGCAAGGCCGAGCTCGCGTTCTTGACCGCCGAGGTCCTGCTCAAAGCACCGACCTCGTAGCCATCAGGCAAAGGTCAAGAGCGTGAGCCTCGCAAACCCATATTGACATAATTTTAGAACTCCTGTATATCTTTTAGATCCTCGGTCCGGTTTTTTCTTCAACACCGAACCGAACATCGTGGGCTACCGTTTACGCGGTATTATTACATTACATATTTTAAAACTTCTACCTCAAAGCTCGAGAAGGTCTGTCAGACCGCTGTCAGCTCCGCTTGGCGAAGCTGACCTTTCCAATCACCGCACTCATGATAGTGCGGGCGCTTCCTCGATGGAAGCGCCATTGAGCACCTCCATCGTTGTCCGCGCCCGTTGGACGGAGGCTGTCGAACACGGTCTTGCCTTCTCACGGGGCCGCCAGCTGACTCCGGAACCACTGCGGGGTTCCGCATGAGTCCCAAGACAAGTCCGGGAGGTCAGCTCTGTGCACCTCCTCGAGCCTCCTCCGGGCGGGTCCCTCCTCGATCCCACCTCGCGCCCCAAGATCTCGAGGGGTGGAGGCGGTCGGAATGGAATCTACATCCGACAGAGCTAAGGACCCGCTTGATGAAGCAGAAGATCATCCTCGCCGGACTACGTAGTGTGCGACATTAGAAGGACACTATGTGGCACAAAAGAGAAATTATAAATCATTCAGAACTGATACTTTACGATCTGTTTGTGAGGCTTGGCCCTTGAGGGCCACCCTTCGTCACCAACGCAGGCATTGGTGAGCAGTCCCGGAGGAAGGGTCCTTCCCTTGACCTTCACCTCTGCTGGGGAAGCCTTCTTCCTCTCTCCCTCCCGGGAGAGTCCTCTTTCTCCTCCTCGCTCGGGAGGACTCCTGTGAGCCATCTGACGATGAGTCCGACACACCGGCGCCGAACTCCTTCGGGTCCTCGTGCCCTTTCTTCGCCTTCTTCTCCCAAGACCATAGAGTGTCGGGACCAGCAGCCCCCATTAAACGGGTATCCGCTGGTCTTGGGAGGGGAGCCGACAGCTAACTCTGGTCCTGACGTCTCCGCCAGCCTCCTCGTTAAAGGCATTGGGAATTTTAGATCTCGCATAGAGTCAAACTATGAAAGAAATAAATGTCCCATAAAGGATAACATATCTTACCTGACGCCGGGTGGCGCTGTGCTGAATCTGCGATCTTCCGCTAGATGGGGTTTTCCTTGAACAAAGCCTCTCCAGCAGCCAGACATCAGTCAAGAGCCCGCTAAGGGTCCGTGGCAGGCTGGATCAAACTCCCACAAATTGAAGGTCCGCTGGTTGGCAGGGGAGAATCTGTGGACGAGCATGACTCGATCACGCTGACAAGCTTGAGCTCTTGTTCACCAAGGTCCTGAGACAGATCGAGTCCGGCAGCTCCTCGAATCGCGCCCCATAGCAAGCCCTTCTTCCAGGAGGTGAGCTGCATGGGGTACCAGATTCAACTCGGGGGCCGCTGCCCATTTATGGTCCCGCTGCTCGGTGATATAGAACCACCCCGATTGCCACCCTTTGATGGTTTCCACGAAGGCGCCTCGAGCCAAAGGACGTTGGGCATTTTGCCCACCATGGCGCCCAAGACTCCGCTTGACGCCTCTTCACTACCTTCGCTTGACATTGAAGGTTTTTAGCCACAAGTCAAGTGGGGCTGATGCAGAGGAAGGCCTCACACACGCCATTTATAAACGCCGAGATGTTGAGGATGAAGTTTACGCCAGATCGTGGAAGTCCGTGCCAGAGTAGTACATGAGCCCCTGACGGCAAGGGATGAAGTGGAAGCCCAAATCACGGAGGAAGTGGGGAAGGAATACGACCCTCTCATGGGGCTCTCGGTGATGAGCTGCCCTTGTCGGGCAGCCCGCGCGATGGCGTCGCCGACAGGTATCCGCACAGCCGCAGTTTCGATGTGCCCTCCGTAACGGAGGAGGCCATCCACTTGCCTTCCGCCCGGACACATGGCTGGAGAAGGTTGAGGCGATGATGTGAATTGGGCGCCTGGAGCTCGAAAAGCGCCGGAGATGGATAAGCAAAGGAGGAAGAAGGCGAGGTAAAAAAAGGTGGATCCTTATCCCTTATATATGGGCGGACGAAGACTATGCGCCCCCACCGCCTGATAAAACTCGCTATCTCCTGCAAGCGCCACCATCAATGGCGCCGTTGGGTTACCCACGCCCGTATTGATGGGAATCCCGAATAAGGGGAACACACCGCTTCGACAAGACGTTACATGAAACCGCCGCTAAACACGCCGAGGTGGTATAATAAAAACGATTCAAGTAAAGGCTTGGTGGTGGTGGTGACGTCATGCCACAAAATACGCCGCCAGATTGAACTTGTGTACATATTATCTCTCTACTGCGTGGAATGTGGAATTTATTTGGCAGAGCCGACACTATCCTGGTGTTCACAATCATCTATGAATTATTCGGAGGAGGAACCCGCCTTTGCAATGCCGAACAATATGCGCCACGACTCATCGCCATTGAAGCCTGGTCGTGGGCTAATGAGGAGTCTTGACTAGGGGTGTCCGATAGCCGGACTATCATCATCGGCCGGACTCCAAGACTATGAAGATACAAGATTGAAGACTTCGTTCCTTGTCCGGATGGGACTTTTCCTGGCGTGGAAGGCAAGCTTGCTGATACTGGATATGTAGATCTCCTACCATTGTAACTAACTCAGGTAACCCTAGCCCTCTCCGTGTGTCTATATAAACCTGAGGGTTTGGGTCCAGGATCTAACAACCATTACAACAATCATACCATTGGCTAGCTTCTAGGGTTTAGCCTCCTTGATCTCGTGGTAGATCCACTCTTGTACTACCCATATCATCAATATCAATCAAGCAGAGTAGGGTTTTACCTCCATCGAGAGGGCCCGAACCTCGGTAAAAACATCGTGTCCCTTGTCTCCTCGTTACCATCCGCTTAGACGCACAGCTCGACCCCCTACCGAGATCCACCGTTTTGACACCGACAGGGAGACTATTAGGAAATATTCCCCTAGAGGCAATATTAAAATGTATATTATTATATTTCTTTGTTCATGATAATTGCTATTGTTCATGCTATAATTGTATTATCCAAAAATCGTAATACATGTGTGGAAGGACATGATAGACCACAATAAGTCCCTTAGTGAGCCTCTTAGTCGACTAGCCTGCTGATCAACAGATAGTCATGGTTTCTAACTATGGACATTGGATGTCATTGATAACGGATCACATCATTAGGAGAATGATGTGATGGACAAGACCCAATCATAAGCATACCACAAAGATCGTAGTTCGCTTCACTAGAGCTTTTCCAAATGTCAAGTATCATTTCTTAGACCATGAGATTGTGCAACCCTGGATACCGAGGAGTGCTTTGGGGCAAACGTCACAACGTAAAAGGTGACTATAAAGGTGCACTACGGGTATCTCCGAAAGTGTCTCCGGGTTGGAACTAATCGAGATCGGGATTTGTCACCCGATGATGGAGAGGTATCTTGGGCCCACTTAATGCATCATCATAATGAGCTCAATGTGACCAAGTGTTGGGATCATGCATTACTACGAGGTAAAGTGACTTTGCCGGTAACTAGGATTGAACGAGGTATTGGGATACCGACGATCGAAGTCTCGCAAGTAACGCATCGATTGAGAAAGGGAATTGTATACGGATTGATTGAATCCTTGACATCGGGGTTCATCCGATGAGATCATCGAGGAGCATGTGGGCCAACATGGGTATTCAGATCCCGTTGTTGGTTATTGACCGGAGAGGCATCTCGGTCATGTTCACATGTCTCCCAACCCGAGAGTCTACACACTTAAGGTTCGTGACGCTTAGGGTTGTAGAGATATGAGTATGCAAGAACCCAAAAGTTGTTCGAGTCCCGATGAGATCCCGGATGTCACGAGGAGTTCCGCAAGGTCCGGGGTGAAGAATTATATATAGGAAGAGGTTTCGCCATCGGGAAAGTTTTGGGGGTCACTGTATTGACCGGACCACGGATGGGTCCCGGGTCCACCGGTGGGGCCACTTATCCCGGAGGGCCCCATGGGCTGAAGTGGAGGGGAACCAGCCTCGTGGGCTGGTGCGCCTTGGCCCCCCTGCGCTTAGGGCTGGAAACCCTAGGGGGGGCGCCCACCGGCTTGGGGGGCCGCCGCCGCCTCCCTTGGAGATTGGCTCCTAGGGGCCGGGCCCTAGGGGTCCTATATAAAGGGGAGGGAGGCAAGCCGACCCATGCTCT
This sequence comes from Aegilops speltoides, assembly GCA_021437245.1. Classification (NCBI taxonomy): domain Eukaryota; kingdom Viridiplantae; phylum Streptophyta; class Magnoliopsida; order Poales; family Poaceae; genus Aegilops; species Aegilops speltoides. Next base: position 19,108 of record JAHHZJ010006492.1, on the reverse strand, counting down.
GGCACCTTCCTCCCTTGCTACACCTCCCTCGGCTTCGGCCCCCGCCAGGTTCAAACCAAGATCCACCACCACGCCGGGTCCGCCGATCTTCATCAACCTCCCTTCCCTTGCGTATCAAGAAGGAGGAGACGCCTTTCCCAACCGACGCAGGTTGAACGCAGAGGTGCCGTCTGCTCGCCAGGGATCTCCCGTGATTTGGATCACGACGAGTACGACCTTTCAACCCCGCTCTTCTTGAACGCTTCAAGACGCGATCTACAAGGGTATGTAGATGCACTCCCTCTCTTGCTACATGACTCCATAGATTGATCATGGTGAATGTGGAAAAAATTTATTTTATGCAACGCCCCAAAACAGAATATATAGGCAAAAAGAAGTCAATAAGGGAGCCTCAAGGGGCCCACGAGGGTGGGGGGCACGCCAGCGGGTAGGGCGCCCCCTCCTCCGCCACCTTGAAGCCCTTTACTTCCACTCCAAGTCTCCTAGATTGCCTTCCCTCCAAAAAATAACTCTCCCAAAGGTTTCATTCCGTTTGGACTTGTTTGATATTCCTTTTGGAAACACTACAATAGGAAAGAAAACAACAATTTGGGCTCCCGATTAATAGGTTAGTCCCAAAATGATATAAAAGGTATAATAAAGCCCATAAACATCCAAAATGGGTAATATAATAGCATGGAACAATCAAAAATTATAGATACGCCTTCCCCAAGCATCCCCAAGCTTAATTCCTGTCATTCTTCGTTAGGTAAATGATAAAAATAGAATTTTGATGGGAATGCTACCTAGCATAATCCTTAATGTATTTTTTTCTTTTTGTGGCATGAATGTTCAGATCCAAATGATTCAAAATAAAAGTTCATATTGACATAAGAAATAGTAATACTTCAAGCATACTAACAAAGCAATCATGTCTTCTCAAAATAGCATGGCTAAAGAAAGTTCATCCCTACAAAATCATATAGTTTGGTCATGCTCCATTTTCGTCACACAAGAATGCTCTCATCTTGCACACCCCCGATGACAAGCCAAGCAATTGTTTCATACTTAAGTAATCTCAAACTTTTTCAACTTTCACACAATACATGAGCGTGAGCCATGGATATAGCACTATGGGTGGAATAGAATATGATGATGGAGGTTGTGTGGAGAAGAAGAAAAAGGAGAAATTCTCATATTGACGAGGATAATCGACGGGCTATGGAGATGCCCATCAATTGATATCAACATGAGGAGTAGGGATTGCCGGATGGATACACTAGAGCTATAAATGTATGAAAGCTCAACAAAAGAAACTAAGGGGTGTGCATCCAACTTGCTTGCTCACGAAGACCTAGGGCATTTTGAGGAAGCCCATCGTTGGAATATACAAGCCAAGTTATATAATGAAAAATTCCTACTAGTATATGAAAGTGACAACAAATGAGACTCTTATATGAAGAATATGGTGTTATTTTAAGCAACAAGTGTGGAAAAAGATAGTAACATTATCCCCTTTTTTTTCTTTTTTTGGGCCTTTCCTTTTTTTATTTGGCCTTTTTTTTTTCGGCCTTTTTTTTCCGGCCTTTTTATAATGGACAATGCCTTAATAATGATGATCATCGATTTAATGCCTCAATCCGGGCTGCAAACACCGCGATTGGGAACCGATGAAGACGGGCGGTGCGGCAGAGGAATGGCCGATCATGCAACGGGAACCCATGTGTTGATGAGTTTTGGTAACTATGGAAGTCCACGCCGGTTGGCAAGGGTATGGCTGAGAAACAACATGGGCCTAACAAAGCCAACATATATGCATGTTCACCCAAAAAAGAAGAACGGAGGGCGGACAAGACATACAGGTTGTGGATGGAGCGGGCCCAGAGCCAGAGACACAGATAGAGGCGAAGACTATGGAGGCAACCCACCTCGGGGCCAGAACCGGGACGGGGCCAACAGAGTTCCGCCAGAGCAATGCATATTTTGTTGGAACCGGCCGGGCGGGAACCCCGGACAGTTTTGGTGATCTGGTGGAGTTACCAAGCTCACTCCCCTAGTATCATTTTTTTTGTGAAACTAGGCAACCAAAAAATAAATGAAGAGGTACCGCGGCTCGGTTAGGCTTATGGTTTTGACGCCAGGATAGCGCTTCGAGTGGTGGCCTTGCTTTGTAACGGCATGAGTCGCCGATCGTCGATGTAAAAGATATTAATGAAAGATATATTGATGCTAAGGATCCGGGGGTGAGGCACCCGGAGGCCTACGCGGACTAGGCGAAAACGGACGGAGGACCATCATCACATGTGGTCCCTCCCCGGACCTTACCAAAGAAGCGATATGCCTTGGGTCGGGGCCGATGACTTTAACGAGGCCATGTGGAGCTTCCGAGCATTCAAACGCCACGCCGGTTGTGTCGATGATTGATTTTCGTGATGTTCTTGAGGTTTGTGGTTTGGGTGATCTTGGTTTTGGCAGGCCTGCCTTACACTTATGATAATCGCCGACGGGCGGCAAATGTTAAAGTTCGACGGATCGTGTCGTTAAAACACTTGGTGTGACATGTTCTCCGGGAGGCCAAGGTGCAACACCTTGTGGCGCCGAAGTTCGACTCACTTTGCCATCCTGCTTATGATGGCCTTCTAGGAGCCCGTGGCAAAGAACCGGGCGCGCCGGCAATATGAGGTGATGGGAGAGGGATCTGCCCCTCCCCGAGGTAATTATGAATACTTGGGCAAATTTTGGTTCCTTGCTTAACCTGGGTGATATTTGGCCCCGGGTACTATGATGAACAAATTGCGGATCGAGCCGTAAAAAGTTTGGCAATGTTATTAAAGAAATTAACAAATCTCGCACCCGCTTTGGAAGAGCTTACTATGAATGCGGGAAGGAGATTCGGAGGCCATTGAAGGATGAACGAGCTTCGATAGGAAGAGATGCTTTGATGCGACATCCCTTGCCGCCTGTGGAGGACACTAAAACACATGGTTCTTCCATCGAAGCGTATGGCGGGCTCAAAACCGCATTAACTCGCCAGGATTTAGGTAGGAGTGGGTCCAGGACCACAATATTATGGCATCCATGGCAACATCGTATTTCACTAAGCTTTTTAAAGCCGACACTACACTCGGGCGGACCCGTAATTGATTTGATTAATACCGTGGATCGATAATATGAATGATGGTTCCGTGCCTTTCACGGATAAGGAGATATCATACGCCTTTTTCGATTGGACCTCTCAAAGCCCGGGCCGATGGATTTCTCGTGTTTTTTCCAGAGGAACTGGATGCATGCGAGAGCAGGTTATTTGGGTGAAGGAGTTTTTCGCTTCGAAGAATGGCCCGAGGGGGGCCAACGACACTTCCATTGTTCTTATCCCGGGTAGACAAACCGAGCGGCCGGATGATCACGCACTCAATAAGCTTGTGCAATGTCATAACAAGGTTGTGGCTAAATGTTTGTTAACGGCCCGCCCCATTTTTGGATGAAAAATTTTTCGCCAGAGCAGAGTGCCTTCATCCCTGGGTGGATGATTACTGATAATGCAGGAGAAGAAGCCAGAAAACAGTTTTTGTGCCTATAAACTTGACCTCTCCAAAGCATATGATAGGGTGGATTGGATTTTCTTGGAGCGAATGATGAAAAGTTGGGTTTTCCCTTGGGTGGACTTGATCATGACATGCGCCACCTCGTGAGATACAGCTAAATTTAATGGAACTTTTGGACTTATTAGACACCGGGTGGATTTGGCAAGGTGATCCTCTCCCCATTTTTGTTTCTTCTTTGTGGTCGATTTCCTTCTGATTGTTAAAGGAGAGCGAGATGAAAGGAGACTTAACTCCATTGAGGGTTTGGTTAAGAGCACCGGGCATATCTCACTTGTTATTTGTAGATGATAAACCGGTTTTTAAAGCAAGGAGAACAAGCAACTAAAGTGTTGGTGCTACAATTATAAGGAGCGGGATACGCCTCCAACGATCTATAATTTTTGTATTGTTCCATGCTATTATATTACCCCTTTTGGATGTTTATGGGCTTTTATTTTACACATTTATATCATTTTGGGACTAACCAATAACCAGGCCCAAAGACGGTTGCTTTTTTTTTGCCTATTTGATTTCAAGAAAAGGAATATCAAACATAGTCCAAACGAATGAAACCTTCGGGAGCGTGTGTCGGTGTCAAAACTGGCGGATCTGGTAGGGGGTCCCAATTGGGCCTAGGCGGATGGGTAGGAGACAAGGGACACGATTTTTACCTTGCCCCTCGGGGAGGTGAAACCCTACCCCCGTTGATTGATATTTATGATATGGGTAGTACAAGAGTAGATCTACCACGAGATCAAGGAGGCTAAACCCTGAATCTAGCCTATGGTATGATTGTTATTCGCCCCATTTTAAAAACCTCCGCTTATATAGACACCGGAGAGGGCTAGGTTAATGAGTCGGTTACAATGGTAGGAGATCCATATCCCAGAACAAGCTTGTTTTCCACACCAAGGAAAGTCCCATCCGACAAGGGACGAAGTATTCAATCTTGTATCTTCATATTCTTGGAGTCCCGCCAATGATGATAGTTCAAGATCCGGACACCCCTAGTCCAGAGTCCTCAAGAAATTCCTCAAAGGCTTCAATGACGACCAGTCCAAGCCAAGATATTGTCTTTGGTTGCAAGGCGGTTCCTCCTCCAATAATTCATGGAAGATCGTGAACACGGAAAGGTCCCGCCTCGCAAAATAAATTCCACATACCACCGTGAGAGAGAATAATATTTACACAAGTTCTTCCGACGATTTTGTATGCGTGATATCCACCAGCCAAGCCCTTATTTGAATCCTTTATTATACCACCCAGCCTTAGCGGCGTTTTGGCACGCCTTGTCCAAGAGATCCGTGTCCCCTTATTCTGGGATTCCCATCAATACGGGCGGTAACCCAACCGCAGCCTGCTCCCACGCCCTCCATCAAAGGCTAGTTCCGGACGGTCACGGGACGGTTTCTGGTATTCTACCGCTTTATAATGAGACCAAGGGCTGTTCTTTTCCTCCTCAATCGAACCTGCCCTCGCCCCAAGTTCCAACACCCAAGGCTCCAGATTCGGGCGCCGACCTCGAAATGCCCGGCCCGACCCCGGGCTGGTGGATGCCCTCCCAAGAAGACGTAAAGCCGGAGACGCCAGTACCTAACTTAAGATTTCGGATAGGTTGCCCGCCCAAGGGCAAGTCATTCCCACCCCGAGCCTCGGTGAGAGCGTTGTTCGTGTCTCCACTTCCGGCTGGGGTTTAGGCTTCCCGATGGACCCCTTCGTGAGGGGGCTCTTGTTTTATTACGGGCTGGAATTCCATAACTTGGCCTGAGTCCATCCTCCATATCTCATCATTCATTGTCATTCCAAGCCTTTCCTCCGCACTACCCCTCACTTGGTTTGTGGCTCAAGACCTTCATCGGGAGCCAAGATGATCGAGGGGCGGCACAGAGTGCAAGAGGGCAGAAAGGGCAGAGGGCCAGCCCCATGGCCCGAGGGCTCTTTTCAAGAGGAGCTTGGTTTGTGGCAGAGACTGGCCCTACATCACCGATCCTGGGCACCAGGGTGGCGCCACCTCCTTTCGGCTGGGCCCCACAAAGGGGCGCCATGGGTCAACAAAGGGCTTGACGGGGCTGTAACGCCCGAGCCCGGGCCCAAGACTTCCAATTTATTCAGGCTTGGTCAGGTTTTATTTGCTTGTTGCATTGCATCATGTCATCATGCAACCCCTTTTAAAACTCACCTAAATAAATTGCATAGATCGGATCTATTTAAATCGAGGATATTCACATGGTTATTTCTTTAAAACATATTCAAAGTCTCCTACTATTATTAGGGAGCTATAATAAAATTATTCCATTTATTTGGAATTAACCATAACACACTTGGGAAAATATCCCAATGCCGTTGTTATCTCAATTCTTGGTCTCCAACCTTGCCCATAATTTCTTTCATCATTTTCTGGAGCTCCACCAAAAATCTCAACATTTTTGGACACTTCAAAAACCTAGTCCTAGTTCAAAACCCATTTGAATTTCAAATGAGTTTGAGTTTAATTCCTGCAATCTTGTCCACACCATTTTTCTTGGAACAAGTGCATTTTTCAGCCCGAAAATTCCATTCTCCATGCCCAAATTCTTGTCCACTCATTTCTTTCTCCTTTTCTTTTCTTTATGCTTTTGTATTTGGAAGAGATTTGAAGAAGGAGAGAAGAAGCCCATCAATCGAGGCCAAAGAGGGCTAGGCCGGCCCACCAAACCCCCTTTTGAGGCCCAACCTTACCTAACCCTAGCCCGACCTCGCCGATCCCCATCTTCCCCTTCTTTTCCTCGGCCCCAAGACACCTAGCCCTCGATCCCCATCTCCTCGCAGCCCTCTCTCCGATCCCATCACCCCTCTTTCGGCCGCATCCCCTTTCGCCAACCCTCCTCCCGAAAGGCCCCCATGGCGCCGATCACCCGGCCCTCTCCTCCTCCACACGCCTCCACATCCCCGCGCCCGACCTCCTTCAGATCGCTTCGCTACCATGGCCCGACGCCTAACGCCTTTTCCGCCTCCCGCCTTCCCGATTCGGCCACCGCCATCGCTCCAGTTTCATTTCGCTTCGCTTCCGCCTCGCACCCTTGGCCGAAGTTGTTGGCCTTCACCTGCCGCCATGGGCGCCCCATCCACCGACCGACCCATCTCCTCCTGGCCTCGCTGTTGCCCCAGCACCATCGATGCATTCTACGTGGTTAGCACCTTCACAAATCGCCGGTCACCTTCGAAGTGGCACGGCAAGGATGACCCTTGAGACCCGCCTTGGCCATTCCCAAGACTAGAACCCGCCAAGTAACCCGACGATCATCATGGAGTACGACTACTTGACAACCTTGGTCGGCTACCTCCACATCAAGTTCCCACCGCCGTAGGACTATGGGGATACCACCAAGTACCCTTCGGATCACCAAGTTCCACCTACGAGATGTACCATACCGCCGCCAAGATCGAAGGTACCTCTACCGCCGCCGGAACGATTACTTCCACGACGCCCATGAACCACTACCGGCCGCTCAAGATGTTGGATTCGGCGGGGCCTTCTTCAAACAACGGTACAAGTATTTCCACTACGCACCAGAGAACGCCTACTTCGCCTTTCATTGCACCAACTCGCTTCCGCCCGAGAACACACGCCCAAGGTATAACCCGAGACGACCGCTGGCGAGATGCCCTTGCATGTATGAGATTCACCGCTTGCACCGTGGTCCAAATTGTCACCGCTTTCCATGTCACTAACCCGTGGAACCCGATCCGCATCACTCCCCCATTCTCTTGCGTGTTCCACATAACGCACCCTTCGCTTGCATCGGATCTCACCTGCCACCGAACAGGTATGTTGGCGGCATCATTTTTGGATTCCAACGTGGCACCCGCTTTTGTTCCGCCATGGGACCAAATGCTTCATAACATGCTCATGTCAACATTTTCATAAAATGGGATAAAACTTGATATGCCATCCCGAATCATGATAAAAAACATTTAAATGGTTAAAATTGTTGTTTGCATTAAATTCAAAATATGCATATGGGGATTTTCCCAATTGTTTTTGTTATTTCCGCCTCATTTAAATTCTTGCCTAAATAGATAGTTTTATTATGCTTCACCTCTTTCCATGTTTAACAACATTTAATATTGTTTTGGAGCTTAAACGAGATTGAACTAAATATGTCAATGTGGTGTTTTTGTCAATATGCAACTTCGGCATATTGAGCTCCACTTAACTTGTAGTATTGTTTGTTGCACTTTGCCATGCCATGCCTATCTAAACCGGACATGCATCATACTTGATTGTGCATCATGCCATGTTTACGTGTTGTGTGTTTACCATGTTGTTTGCTTTTTCCGTATGCTTCTCCTTGATAGTTCCGCTTCCAGATTGTGAGGATCCGTTCTACTTCGGTCCGCTTGTCTTCTTCATGGACTCGTTTTTCTTCCTTGCGGGATTTCGGCAAGATGATCACCCCGATCTCACTACTATCATTTATGCTAGTTGCTTCGCTCTATCGCTTTGATCCGCTACCTATCACTTGCCTTCAAGCCTTCCCAAATTGCCATGAACCTCTAACCTTTGTCACCTTCCTAGCAAACCGTTGTTTTTATGTTACCGCTTTGCCAAACCTCTTATAGCGTGGTTAGTTGCGGTGAAGTTGAAGATTGCTTCATGGTGGACAGGATTTTTGGGATATCACAATATTCTTATTTAATTAATGCATCTATATATTTGGTAAAGGGTGGAAGGCCTTCGGCCTTATGCCTTTTCCACTCTTGCCTCCCTAGTTTCCCAATACCGTGTTATGTTCCCAGATTTTATGCCCTTACGTTGGGTGATTTATGGGACCCCCTTGACAACCGCTTTGAATAAAACTCCTCCAAAGAAGGCCCAACCTTGGTTTTACCATTTGCCTCACCTAGCCCTTTTTCCCTTTGGGTTTCGGAGCCCGAGGGTCATCTTTTATTTTACCCCCGGCCGGTTTCCGAGTGTTGGTCCAAACTAGAGCACCGGGGGACAATTCCTTGGCAACTTGGATTCGCTTACCAGACGCTTTACCTTATCCGGTGCCCCGAAACGAGATATGGCAGCTCCTATCGGGATTTGCCGCACACCGGGTGGTCTTGGGGTCTTGTTTTACCATTGTCGAAATGTTTCTTAAACCGGATTTTGAGATGATCGGTCTTCCCGGGAGAAGGAATATCCTTCGGATCCGGAGAGCTTACCATGGGCTGTTGGGACACCCCCAGGGTATAAACTTTCGAGAGCCATGCCCCGGTTATGTGGCGATGGGAATATGTTAATGTCCCTTGTATATAACTTGACACCAGATTCAAATTAAAACGATCAACCGCGGTGTAGCCGGATGGTTCTTTTTAGGAGTCCGAAAGTGAACACGGTTTTGGGTTATGTTTGACGAAGTAGGAGTTCAGATCACCTTGATTATTGCTAGCTTCACGATGCCTTTTTTCTTTCTCCCTTTATTTTATGTGATGTTATCCAAAATATATGCTTAGTCGCCATCGCAACCTCACCACTTTCCCTTCCTTACCCATTAAGCTTTGCTAGTCTTGATACCCATGGTAATGGGATTGTGAGTCCTCGGGTTTACAGATTAACAACAACAAAATGGCAGGGTAAAGTTATGCGATGATCATGACGCCAGAGCGATGTTTGCTTGTTTTGGAGTTCTTCTTCCGCTTCTTCTTCGATCAGGGATAGGTTCCGGTGTCGGCAGCCCGGCTAAAGGGTGGTGGTGCTTTGAGTTTTCTTTGTGTTTCATCCGAGGCGGATGGTGCTCTTATGTAATATGATGTTGTATTCGGTGGCATTGTATTCCTTTATGTATGTATCCCTTATCTATTATGTAATGTTGATGTAATGATATCCACCTTGCAAAAGCCGCTTCAAGATGCGCTTTATCCTTGGTGGGACCTTCGAGTTCTTTTGGATAGGGTCGATCTTTGGGCTGTTGGTATCGAGCCTCGACGAAATAGGAGCCCCTTGATTGTTGGCCGTTGTTGAGTATAGAAAAACTATTTTGAGTCTTAAGATTATATATATCGGAGAGTAGGATTTTTTACCCTCCCCCTTTTCCCCCGTTCGGCCTCCTCACGGATGTTTTGTCTTTCCTCTCCTCAAGTTCACTAAATTTTTTAGGATCACATGGTATCTTGGAATCGCCCGATATTCTTATGATGAGAACATTGTTCTTGGTGCCTCCCGACATTTAGGGGTTGGGCATTGTCCCGAGGAGGGAGGTCCGGGTGTTGTCGCCATAATTTTATCGGTTACCCGAATATTGAAGTTTTCCGACATCGAAAAATCTTTTTATGCAGTTGTTGGTGAGATAACTCGATGCCACCCAAGAGGGGGGAGTTTTGCCAAGCTTGTATAACGGATGCTTTTCAAGGTTGAGGTACACGATTTCAAGTTTTTGGTTATGTGTTGACGGATGGATACAACTTGGATGTAGGGATTGTTAGTTTGGGTGAGATATATTGCTTCCTCGTATCCCCAACACCAGATTGCAAAATAGAAAGTTTCGAGTTTATAGGTGGGATTCAAGTAGTCCTAGAATATCTTTCCCAAGATGCCCCGATATGGGATTGGGTAAATCTCTATCATATATTTGTTCCGCTTATTCTGCAAGCCAAACCTTTTGTTTTATTTTTATTTGTGGTATTCGAGTTGCTTCAAGTCAAATGTTGAATGCATACCCTTTCTAAACGGTCTTCTCATATTTCTATGGGAGTGCTAACCTTTTGATCATTGAGGTTGTCATGTTAATTCTTTTTCCAACCGGTGTGTTTTCTTCGAGATGATCCCATCATTCTCCCCATCCGCAAGATCAATTCTAAGTTTTCTCAATGATGTTTGTTTCGCTCATCCCAAGTTGTCTTTGTTTTTCCCCCCCTCCCACCCTTTTCTTCAAGGACCCTTTTATTTTAATCAAGTATACATTTATTCATGTGAAGGCTCTTTCATTCTTTTTTTTCAATGTTCTTATCCTGATTTCCATGAAGATTGCTTCAAGTTCATCATCCTTCATTGTTGTTTTTTCCTGGATCCAATTCAAGCTTTCGATATTCATCATATTCCTTTTCCTTGTTTCTAATGCTTTTATCGGCCGATGAACCTCTTAATCATTCACTTCTTCCTATTCATTTGTTCCGAAATTCAAGATATCTCACAAGACTTGTGTTTCCATTCTCAATCCGCTCGCTTATTTGGAGATTTTATATCATTCAAGCCATTTAATTCAACCCAACCTCTCTTTAAAATCATTCCAACGGGTTTCTTTTGAGGGCCATAACCCATGTGTCTTTTCCTGTGATCTTACCCGACCTTCTAATTTATCCCGAGCTATTCCAAATTCTTTTTTCAGTGTGACGAAGAATGAATTTCATCACCACATGCCTTTTCCAAGATAAATTTCAAATTTTTTCATCTTTGGTTCAACCCTTCCTCTTTTTCATTCTCCCGGAGTATCTCAAGAATTTTGGTGGTGTTTTCGTCATTATTTGAAGACCAAGAAGAGTTCCTTCTTAAATCTTGCCCGTTCTTCCAAAGATGCGAGTTCAAGCTTGATGCCATCCTCTCATAATTGTTTTCGCCGGAGAATTTTTTCACCCATCCGAGCATTTCATGAGTTGTTTCCATTTCTTTTCCTCCGCCCATCATGTCATAATTCTTCATTTCGGTAGCTATCGCTTTCCAAATCTTACGGTGCATCGCTCAAATACCTCTAATCAGTTCATGATCTCTTTGTTCTTTTATCTAAATCCCTCAAGTATATTCATTCTTTCCCGTGAATTTTGCCCTACTTTCATTTTCAATTTTACGGTGGTTCGCTCATGATTCCTCTTCCTTTTCATCGATCATTTCATTCTTTCGTTGTTTCAATCCAACCGGTGGCTCCATCAATACCCTTCTCAAGTTTTGGCTTATATCTCTTAATCCTTTCTATGGAATAAGTTGTATGAATCCTTTGCTTTCATCAATTTAATTGATGGAGGTTAACATAACATAATTTTTTCTTTCTTTCATCAAGTTGATTAATTCTTTTCTTCCCAGATTGTTCATGATGAAGTAATTTTCGGCCTAGTGTTTCATCTATTTTTTTCCAGTTCCAAGCCTTTCAATTATCTCGCCGCTAAGCTCCATCTAAATCATCGCAAGGCTTCACCTTGTGTTTTCAACTTTTTTTCTTTTCATCATCCTTTTTATTACCGTAGTTTTTCATGGAGGCTCTACATGGTGGTTCGTCAGTGATTCTTTTCATTCTTCAATTGTCCTTCAAGATTTCTTTAAGTTATGACCCGCCAAGTTATACTCTAGAATAAACATGGTGTTCAACACACGCTTTGTTTTGAGGAGTTCAAGCATTCTTCATCTTGCATCCAAGTGCAATTTTTCTACCTTTTGAGGTGGTCTTATGTCATTCTGGAAATTTCACTTTGTTTCATGATTCGCAAGTTGTTAAGAATGAGATATTTAAATCCATCATTTTGTCACAACCCTCAAACCTAGTTCATGCATTAGAGTGTTGCATCATGTCTATTTCATTCAACAAACCCTAAATGGGAATGACAGTAACTCCCAAATTTCTCCCAAACAACCTAGGGTTTACTAAACATATTTTCGATGAACCTCCGAATTTCTTTTAAAATGTCCATCATTTTGTCTTGGTTCGAACCTCCCAAAAAGTGATGCACAATTTCCTAGGTCATCGGAAGGTCTTTGAATTAAATCATAATTATTTGAATTTGGGCATTTAAAATTATATGAAATATTTCAAATGTCCAAATATTCCCAATCTATAATGTTTCATGTTGGAAATATTCCAAAAATGGACCGGAGTAGTTTGGTGAATTTTAAACCTTTAGGTATTTTTAATAATTCAACAAAGGCGTAAGAATAAAATAAAGAAAATGAAAGGAAAACACTTACCCGGCGCCACCACAGCCCACCAGTTTCCCACTGCCGGCCCACCTGCCACCGCCAAAGGCCGCTTGTCGAAGTGCAGTAGAAGGTGCTCGACGGCGGACCGCATGGGTGCCACGCCGCTGGCCTTCCTCCACGCCACGACGGGATCACCTCTCCCAACCCCCAGACGCCTCCTTCCCAACCTATGGCCGACGCCACCCCGCCGCCTTCCGCCCCCCGCCCGCCGGCTCGGCCCTGTTTGGGTTTGGAGCTCCGCCGGCCCACTTATCGAAGTTAGCTGGCTCGTGGCCGCAAGGCCCGAGTTCCACCGGACCAACCCGGGCCTCCGGCCGCCGGAGATCCCTTTCAACGCTGCCGCCGCCCACTGGCTCCACGACTCCCGGGGTTTCTACGAGGCCCCGTGAGCCTTAGCTACCCTCCCATTTTTTCTTCTTCTTTTCCCGAGCCGTAGCCACCGACGAAGATCACCCCGGACGCACCGCCCTGATCTGCCGCCGCGGTTTCCCGCCATCTCCGCCAACCCACCTGTCCAACGACTCACCACAATCCGGGTCCAACCATCCCTCGCACCTCACCACCCACTCTACCTCAAGTTCACCTCTCCACCAACTCCGGTGGCCGCTAAGGTCGCCGGGCGCCAACTCCGCCACTTCCGACCCAACGGATTGCTAAGAGCCCGGGCCCCTCCCCACCGATGGCCTCCCGGACTTTTGGGGCCGAACGGTTAAAACCATTCCGCCAACCTGTCGGGTTTGCCGGGGTTAAAGCCCAAAGATCATTTTTGACGACCACGGGTGGGCCTGGGCTCCGAGTCATCGACAAGGGGCCCCAATTAACCTAGTTTAGTTTTAATTAAGTTCTAACTAAATTCACATCACCCGGACCCACGCCAGTTTGACCTGACCGGTCTGCTGACCTGCCGAGGTCATTGATGAATGCCGACGAATAATTATTTCTCGATTTATTTTTACAAAATTTAAATTGTTTCAAACTTCAAAAAATCATAGAAATTAATCAGAGCTCCAAATGAAACAAATTATATATGAAAAATGATCAGAAAAATCCAATCTTTCCAACTGTACTGGTTTCATGCATGTTTACAGAAGCTAACCCTGTTTTGGACAGAACAAGTTAAAGAACCTTTAAATGGAACTTATGAGTTTGAACTTTGAATCTTTGGTTCAAATTGGTTCAAACCCATCTGTTTTAGTTGCATTAGCCCAACACACTATTTTGCCATGTTTCATTGCATGCAAATATTGTTGCATTTGTTTGGTAATGTTGGTATTTGTTTCGTGGCGTGTTCGCCTTCGAGGAGTACCGTGATAACCCCAAAGAGCAATACCAAAGGCAACCCATTCGCGGAGGCAAGCAACCAACCATTTGATCATATCGATAAAATCCCATGTTCTTGCTCCTCGCTTCTTTTTACTGCAAAGACAACGCGATTCAAACTGCGTGTTGGTAGTTGAACCCATTTCCTCTCGCATGACCTCCATTGCCACAAAGAATTAGATGAAACCCACTAGCATGTGTAGGAGTTGATTGAGCCAATGATTGTGTTGTTTCCTACCTTGCTATGCCTGCTATGCTTAGAGTCGGTCGGTCCGGGTTCATCCGGTGATGGCTAGAGGAAATGAATGAGTCAAGATGAGAGTAAGGTGTTGAACACGATTTTAAAGGTATCGATGAGAGGCCATGTAGGAGTACATGGTGGGTTGTTTCATTGAGGCCGCCCTAGCAATCGAGATCTCAGATGTGTGATTTAAGAATCAGCTACTACCATACATTGGGCCCTCAAATATGACCCCGCCGACTTCTTATGCACCCTAGTCCTCTCGTCCAGAGTTGCAAGTAGTTTCGTGTTTGTAGCTCATCGAGGCCGTGGGACAACCGACCGTAGGGGTGGGCTGTGATGCGGTAGGTACGCGGCACGTGTAACGGATGCCCGCTTGGTATCTCGGGAACCCTGCTCACATCGCTTGGGGCTGTGAGCTAAACTTCGCCGAACTCCTCATAGATGGAACCCAAATAGGCGATAAACCCGACTAGAGACTTGAGTGTTCAGGGTAGGTCGTGGTCACACCCACGCCGGTCCGCTGAAGTCCGCCGAGCACATGTCGTGTGCACGCTAAGTGGTGGAAACATGTATGAAGAAGTACACCCCGCAGGTTAACATCATCTATTCGAATAGCCGCTCTCGCAGAAGGACTACTTGGTTGCTATACAGCTCATAGACAAGTAAATGGAAACTACTAAAAGCCTCAAGATAAGCGTGAGTGCCGAGGATGGCTCTTCCAGAGGAAGACGGAGGTGGATCCTCGTGGTGTATTGAAGTGATGAGTAGGACTCGAAAAGCGCAAAACCATTTCAAGTTGGAGTCTCAGAGGATAGCTTAGCCATGAGTCAAAGCTGGCTTGCTGCAATAACCCCCCAACCCTTCTTGATAATATGCATGTATGTAGGATCCGATAAGTCTTACTGAGTACCTTTTGTACTCATGTTGCTTTAATTTACATTTTCGAAGATGCCACAAACCCTTCCGACGGGTTCTTCAGAGACGCTGACATCGATGAGTAGACTAAGGCCTGTGGTGATCCCGAGCAAGTGAAGGACCATGTAGTATAGCTAGGCTTACCCAAGCCTCTTTTATTTTACTAGTTGTCCAGACTCAGACAAAACACTTCCGCTGTTGGCTTGTATGTTTGTATGACTTGAATGTGGGTCGTGAGACCAGACTTGTGTGTATGCTATGCATGGCTCTCTCGAGCTTTTAAATAAAGTACTTGTGTCGAGAGTCATGTTGTGATGCCTTTGTTGTATTTGCACATATCGGCATATTGTGTGTATGATTGAAATGCTTGGTATGTGTGGATCCGACTATCTAGTTGTTTATCTTTAGTAGCCTCTTACCGAGAAATGTCTCCTAGTGTCTCCATGAGCCATGGTAGCTTGCTATCGCTCCGAACACTTAGGCTGGCGGCATGTGTCCTTCTTCGCTCTCGGTCTCGTCTCTCTACGGGAAATGTCACGCATTGAGTACCGGAGTCCTCGTTAGCCGCCATGCCCTGTTTATCGGAGTCCTGCTAGCCCAGCTCACAGCTTCGAACTTACTTGTTGACGATCGACACGCTCGATGCTCGGGTCATGGATGCCTCGTCCCTCGTAAGTCTCAGTGCCACTTTTGGTTTACGACTCAGCCATGTCAGCCCGGCCTTTTCATATGGATGCTAGCTTACACTATTATATACGCAGCCAAAAGGCTTAAACGGTCCCTGCCAAGGTAAGGCGACACCTGGGGATACCGTGTGAGGCCGCAAAGTGATATGATGTGTTACAGGCTAGATCGATGTGACATTGAGTCGGGTCCTCGACAGCCTGGTATCAGAGCCGACGCCTCAGAGGTTCTCCAAGCCAAACCGGTCGATGTTGAGTCTAGTAATGCTTTTAGTTATATGTAGGGGAATTGATTGTGGGATGGTACGTAAGGCTCTTTTACTCCTTTACCTCATGGCATTCTGATCTCGAGTCACCATTCTTCCACCGGGGTTAAGGATTAGGTTCTCTCTTTCTATTAGGTTCACGTGTTACTAATCAAGAGTACCTTGTAGGTTTGATGGTTACAAGCCCGGTTCAGCTTTTACTATCCTCGTTATGTTACTAAATTGGACCCGTAACCTTGATATGATATGTTGAGTGGCTATGCAATTCCTTGTAAATTGCCTCAGATCCCTTTTGGGCATTTACAGTTGTTATGCTGTCCAAATTCTGCTAGAAATTCTAATGTCTTTGCATTGTGGTTATAAGCTCCAGATGGCCACTCGTGACTAAAATCAAGTGGTTCGGTCTCGACCTGATGCATTGGGGTGACCGGTCATACAGCCATGCTAGTTCGGTTATGATCGCGGATATCGCTGGTATCCCGAGTACACAATAAGAGCAGACGAGACTTTAATCAAAGCCAGATCTCTCGTGACGCCGTCAGATATTTCCTCTTATCCGGTTCCACCGAGGCCCTTCATCGCTCTTATGGGCTTGGTGTTACTATTGATATGGCGGTGCAAGATGCTGCGATTCTATGATGACCATCATGCGAGTCAGATCGCTCGCTTCGCAACTCCGACTTCCCAGATATGCCGGTTCACTCTCGAGCGCTTTGGGTATCTCCGGCTATCTATGCCGACTCCAGCCAGAGGACTCACTAACCCGCACTCACCGCCGAAGTTGCTCGAGGACAAGGACCGAGAGAGTCGGGCCTTGAGGATGGAGTTCTTCAACGCCTGCGGCCGATCACCGGGCCACTTTGACTCGCTTTTGCACCGGCCGTTCAAGCCGGATATATGGATATGAGAGACCAGATCTCTGTTAGATCCGCTCTCACGGACATGATGGATTGGCGGATGTGGGGGCATCACCCCACCTCGTGGTCCTCGCAGCCACCGCTTGTTGGTCCAAGACCTCACCCTTGCCCTTATGGTCCACAGTCCTCATGACCGCCTGCTTCCTGACGATCACGCTGAACTCCTGTGTTACGGAGGAGACTTCTATGAGAACTACTACGGAGACGCCTCGAGTTAGTAGTAGTCCCACTAGTATTGTAATAGTTGTATTTCCACCGCCCGCGTGACTCGTGGAATATGACTTAGTGTGTATCATTCCGAGGTGTAAGAAAATAATGTATAGGAGCTTGGTATGCCTCCGGCGAGATGTAATCCTCCTTTCACCGTAGTAGTACTTTGTTTGGTCTTGTACTAAACCTCAGATGGTGTGTATGACAATGGAAAAAGAAGCAGTTTCAGATTCACCATGTCATACGGATGATCATCTTGCATTCCGAGTTATCCATTACATTCTACATTTCTATGTCGTAATCTTGCCATCCCGGACTAAATCCTTGTCTTGTTTTCCTAGGATGGTTAACACTGAACAACCCCGCTCCGCCAGAGCAGTCAAGGTAGCAGAGTTGGAGAAGTGAATCTGCTCACCCTCCTTCTTCCGCCGGGTTATGCCGAGGCCGAGAGAAACAAACGGAAACCAATCGCTTGTTGGAGCGCATCGAAGTAACACAGCCCATCATCGAGAAATAACTTGGTGTCGCCAGCTGACTTCATCAAGTTACACCCACCTACCTTCCACCACTCCGCCGAGCCTCTCGACGCTGATGATCGGCTTCAAAGATTACTCACAAGCTGCTCAGACCGTAGCCGAGGCTGATAAGGTCACCTTCGCTGATATCATCTTGAAGGCCCCGCCACTCGTGGGAGAACTATATGGCTATGCGCCCGCTGGCCATGTCACTACTTGGGCAGAATTCAGCGAGGCTTTCCATGAACACCACATTCGGAGGGTCTCATGGATCATAAAGTGAGGAGTTCTGCAGCCACCCAAGGCCGCTCTCCGTGGACGCCACAGCAGAGAGTTCGTAATCTCGCACGCTATGCCACCAAGAGGTCTCCATCGACGCCAAGAAACAGCAAGGTTCCGAAGGGACTTAGCCCTCAACTTCGCCGAGATCTCCGTCGCATGAGTGCACCTCTTCCGTAGCTTGTTAACAAAGCCATCACAAACGGGTCGACGATTTCAAGCAACACGCAAGCATGGTCGTGATATGGGTTCTCTTCCGTGCGGACCACGTAAGCGCCGTGTGGGTGCCATACGCTCGCCACCCAGATTCACACCGAGGCCATCCTTTCAGCGCCGCCTACCAAAGAAGATGCACCAGCTAAGCCCTATGGTGGGCCAACCAACAATACTTCACGCGCCAACCCCGTGACGGCTTCAAATGTGGGGAATCAGGCCACTACATGCGTGATTGTCCCCGCACCAACCCCAACCACTCGCAAAAGCGTGGCCGTGGCAAGCTAGCAGAAAGGTGTTCTATGCTGCCGCCACCACCGACGTGCCATGTTAATTGTGTCTCAACCGAGGAGGCCCAAGAGGATCCCAACGCCGCGCTTGGTACGCTTCTTGTTAATTGCCACCCAGATCCGCTTTTTTCGACATCGAGCATCTCATTCATTCATATCCAAAGCTATGCTCGCTGCACAACACCGCATTCAAGGATATGCCCACCTCCATGGTAATTCAAACCCCGATCCAAATGGCAAACTTCTAGAGTAAGCCATGGAAATGAAATTCAGGTCGACAGACTTGTTTTCCTTGCATCGCTGATAGCTCTCAAATCTTCGATATAAATATCATCTTGGGAATGGACGATGTCACCCCATCATGCCAAGATTGATTGTTTTCTAGGACTGTCCAACTCACGCACTCCTCGGAAAGATAGTCAATGTCTTGACCAATATCCAAGCGCCAACTATATTCCCTTAATGCCACCCATTGCCGACTCAAGACGCCCCGGTAGTCCGTGATTTTCCGGATGTCTTTCAGAAGAATTGTGTGTTCCACCCGACAGAGATGTTGAGTTTGTGATAGACCTCGCTCCAGAACTGCCCCAATTTCTAGAAGACCCTATAAGATGGCACCCCAGAGCTAGCCGAACTTAAGAAACAACTCGATGAGTCCTTGAAAAGGGTTTCATCCGCCCTAGTTCATCTCCCGGCTTGCCCCGCCCTTCTTACAAGAAGAAGGATGGTACGGACCGGATGGTTGTAGATTATCGACCGCCAAC
>JAHHZJ010006488.1:0-18788 GCA_021437245.1 Aegilops speltoides | reverse complement strand
TTATTATTGGGCGGCCCATGTAATTTCGAATACATTGTATAGGTTATTTTAGGAGTCCGTTCATGGGAACAAGATAGGTTTCGACCCTCCCAAGGCCAAATTCACCTCTTTCCATATATCATTTTTAGGCACCGCTAGACTTGGTTTTGTTAAAATTGCTTAGCTGCACTTCGCGATTTCGCTTGTGTTCAACGACTGCACAAAGGCGCCACAGTAACCCCACCGATCAATAAAGCTCATCTTATATCCAATATCCAGATTGCAATCTCAGTTTCTGCTTGTTCTTCACTTTGCTCGCAGAAATGACCTGTGGTCGTGTTGATCATGTTCGGTCAATAACCTCCTGAGTTGGCTTAGCGACGTCCAGCCTCAGCATGTCACCGTCCGCACTGCACAGTGTTCAGCCCGATTCTCAGCAAGTCACTTCCTTCATCCTTTTCTATGGTCACTTTGAAACATATGTGGTCCATCCGCCTGGTGACGACGTCCTGCGTACCGAGCGCCGGCATATCCCCTGCCTTCACGACTGCGCATGGGTGAGCACTCAAATCCAGCTATGCCTCAATCCATCAATCGACTGTGAGGCATTCTTAAACGCCTTAAGGTGGACTTTTCCCTTTATGATTAGCCTGGCAACAGACAAATGTTTACCCTACTTGCATCTGCACCATTTGCTCTAGATACAACATTCCCTGGCAGTTTCTGTCATGACTCGAACATCCTCGAATCACTATGCTCAACAAACACATACAGGTTTGCACTGTCAATGATCGTACGTCACGTCTTTTTGTATCGCACCTTCACATGCAAGATATCTGCACGCTCTTGCCTCTGGGTTTAAAATTTTCATTGGTATCGCGATTCCGTTAATTCATATGTTCACCACCAATCCGAGTTCTGCATCGGATTGGCGGTGGATATATGGTGGTGGTATATGGCAACTGGTGGTATGGCAGCGGTATATGGATACGGATTCGCGATGGCGATAAGCGTGGTGGTAGATGGCGTGGGCGATGATGAAGCGGCGGCGTGACAACTTATGACCGTAACTCAAACTCTAAAAGACTAGACTTAAGACCAGCAACTCGACTACCATGATGCAACCGCAAATTCAACAACGCAAATACGTAAAAAGATTATGCAAAGGCTCGATTGGTTCGGATATGATGACCTAACCCTAATTTTTTTTGGCTTTTTCGTGGATCGTAGGTATGAAGAATGATCATCTAAACTATTTAAAATCAGAAATCTCACCGAGCAACTCCGAAACTGATACCACTTGATAGAGGCAAAGGTGTCCCGCTCTTCGATGAGATGGTGGATTTCGCTTGGTGGAAGTCGACTTTGACGATCCGACTACGGACGGCGAGGACGCCGCCTTAGCAATCGCTAAACAACCAGAGGTTATAACGAGCACGATCAACCGACCACGAGGGTCTATTTCGAGCAAACGAAGAACAAGCCCCGGGGGGATCAAGGTGGGTTCTGGCTTTGTCCGTCGCAACACAAACGGCGCGTTGCGTATGGTAACTTTTGATCTAAACAAAACCTAAGTCTAAACGGTGCCCTGGGCTGATATGGAGGAAGAGGTGAATTTGGCCTTGGTGGAGGGGTGAATTTCGTGGCTCTGTTTCCACACAACGACTCAAAATAGCCTATACTAATGTATTTGAAATTACATGGCTGCCCAATAAGGTGACGAGACCAGAATAGCCTCCGACGAAATTTATGGAGTGGCATCTGTATATTTCGTCCAAGGCATCATGCACTCATTATGGTGGCTTCAAAGTCCAAATCATCACTTGTAACTCCATTCTGTCCCCTTCATGCCATCATCTCCATGCTGGTTCTGCTCCAATGTTCATCCTTCTCGCTAGCCCTACATTTGTAAGCAAACAAATGTATCCAATTTAGGCACCATATTTCATGAAATTAGAATCATTACAAGAAACGAAAGTACTAATTAGTTGCCGAGCTAAGGATGCCTTAAAATGTGGTTTGCACTCCAATTTAATTCAAATTCTTCAATGCCTTCAGGATTCACCGGTGTCAGGGCGTTCATGTCTGACTTGTCCCTGCGCACCCGATTGGGTCCATCGCCTTTTTTCTTCGCTTCTATTGCCGACAATTGCCGAGAGATGATTCATTTCATTGCCCAGGTCTTTGATTGGGTTGATGGTGCTGAGCTGTTGACGCCATTCTCTTTTGGGATCGGACCGCAAACCGTTCAGGATGATCATAAAACTTCCTGGAAACCTCAATGTTTGCTGCGCTTCTTTCGCCTCGGAAAGTCGTGCCAACGCCATTCGCCGCCGATTTTCGCATGCTTGAACCTACTGGCACTTTCTTTGAAGGAAATTCGAGATTACGCTATCTTCGAGATATCCGCACATTCTTTAATGTTTCCAGCGATCGCTTGTTGTATTAGACGACAGCCAGAGGCCCGAATGCCTTCACAGGTTTGCTGCCCACTTTGAACTTTCAGCAGACTCCAGACGCACCATTTGGTCAGAATTAAAACCTTATGGCCATGATAAGCACCATTTGCCGTATTTCGCATCGGACGAAGGTCACGTCAGTACTGCATGGGTCAAGTTTCAGCGTCACCCACTGACACAGGGTTCGCCGGGCCGCGATCACCAACTGGCGCGAACCTGGATGGTGGATAGGCGGTGGTGGTATATGGCAATCTGTGGTGGTATGGCGGCGCTGCGGCGGTATATGGATACGGATTCAAGCTACAATGATAAGCGTGGTGGTAGATGGCGGGCGATGATGATGATGAAAGCAAGGGCGTTGACAACTTATGACCGTAACTCTAAACTCTAAAAGACTAGACTCTAAGACCAAAGAACTCGACACGTATCGATGCAACCGCAAATTCAACAACGCAAATACGTAAAAAGATTATGCAAAGGCTCGCATTGGTCTTGATATGATGACCTAACCCTAATTTTTTTTTGGCTTTTTCGTGGACCTGTGAGGTATGAAGAACAGACTCGATCTAAACTACGAAAATCTGTAAAATCTCACCGAGCAACCTCGAAATCACGATACCACTTGATAGAGGCAAAGGTGTCCCGCCTTCGATGAGATGGTGGATTTCGCTTGGTGGAAGTCGACTTTGACGATCCGACTACGAACGGCGAGGACGTCGCGCTTTAGCAATCGCTAAACCAACTCCGAGAGGTTATTGACCATGCCGGAGCACGATCAACCCGACCAATGAGGGTCTATTTCCCGCGAGCAAACGAAGAACAAGCAAGAAACTCGAGATTGCAACTGGATATTGCGAATATAAGATGAAAGCTTTATTGATCAAGGTGGGGTTCTCAGGACGCCTTTGTCGTCGGTCAAGTGAACACAAACGAAAGTACGCTGGGCGCAATTTATGGCTAACTTTTTGATCTAAACAAAACCTAAGTTCTAACGGTGCCCTAAGGGCTGTATATGGAGGAAGAAGAGGTGAATTTCGTGTGCCCTGGTGGAGGGGTCCTAACTAACCCTATCTCTTGTTTCCCCACACAATGGGACTCTAAAAATAGCCTATACTAATGTATTTGAAATTACATGGGCCTCGGCTCTAATAAAAAGGTGACGAGCACTCTAGAATAGCCTATGGACTAATATTATGAAGTGGCATCTTGTATATTTCTGTCCAAGGCTTCATGCACTCCTTATGGTGGCTTCAAAGTCCCGAAATCATCACTTGTAACCCTGCTTGATGATCTCTTGGGCAAGCATGCCATCAACTCCATGTGTGTTCTTGCTCCAATGTTCATCCTTCTCCAAGCTAGGCCCTTCATTTGTAAGCAAAACAAATGTATCCAATTTAGGGCAGCATCATATTCTCATGAACATTAGAATCATTACCAAGAAACGAAAGTACCGGTAATTTAGTTGGCATGCGCTTTAGCTCTAGTAATTGGTCCAAGATGTATAGAAATAGGGTCGTGGTGTAACAATGGTATTGATGTCCTCATCATGACCGCCCCAAAATTTTATGTCCTCTATAGTGAGGATATCGCTTCTGATATATATCAATTCCATGCCAGAATGCCCTTTTGTTCTTGGCTTTCACGCCATGAGTTACAAAGATGCGATCCGCGTAAAACAAGGAGAATAAGGTATATAGCCATCTGATTTTCTTCAATTTAAGGCCAAATGAGATCGCCCGGATCATAGAGCATCTCGCAGAAATGTAGGTTTGTCCTACCAGGGACTAATGTCTATAAGCAACATAATCTCTCGAATTTCCTTTAAGAGAAAGTGCCAATGGGTTCGTAAACTTGTCTCAAAAACAATGACTTAATGACGCTTCTTTGACTTTCAGGGGCAAAAAGTCCCGCTTAAGGCCTTATTGAGGGTATTTGGCCTCCCCCGGCGCAAGTAGAGAGTATTTTATGGATTCGCGACGCCGGCCGCGACGAGCGGCTTGAGTACCGCAGGGTCCGGCTAACGGACCAATGACAAAATTATGACCGCTTTAGTGAACATCTGTCCATTCTGCGCCATCCCTGAAAGTACTTCATTTTCGTAGGCTTTTGCCGACTGTCCCCAAATATTCTTGTCCTTTTATAGTGAGATATCGCTTCCACATATATATATCGACAGATGCCGTGAATGCCCTATTGTTCTTCGCTTCACGCCAAGATGAGTTACAACATGCCATCCAAAGGATAACAAGGAGAATAAGGCATACACCGCTAGATTTTCTTCAATTTATGGCCAAATGAGATCGCCTTGATCATAGAGCTTCGCAGAAAGGTACGCTTGTCCCTACCAGGGGGCTAATGTCTATAAGCAACATAATTCTCAAGTTCCTTCAAAAGGAAGTGCCAATGGGTTCGTAAACTTGTCTCAAAAAAACGATTTAATGATGTTCTTTGACTTTCGTGGGCAAAATGTCCCGCTTAAGGCCGATTTGAGGGCACTCGGGCCTCCTAGCGCAAGAGGGGAGTATCTAGATTCGCATACTGTGAAGTAAGCAATTAGAGTACTTGTGGGTCCGACACCTGACTCAATGACAAAATTATGACCGCTTAGTGAACATCCGTCCATTCTATGGCGCCCCTTGAAAGTACATCATTTTCTTGTGCGCTTTTTTCGTGACCGCCTAAAATTTCTTGTCCTCCATAGTGGAGATATCGCTTCACATATATATCGACCCATGCCAGAATGCCCTTGTTCTTGGCTTATGCGCATGAGTTACAACATACGCATCCGCCAAAGAAAAACAAGGAAAATAAGGCATATAGTCACCGGATTTTTTCTTCAATTTAAGGCCAAATGATATCGCCTTGATCATAGAGCATCCGCAGAAGGTATGTCCATCCCTACTAGGGGGCTAATGTCTATACACAACATAATGTCTTGAATTTCCTTCAAAAGAAAGTGCCAATGGGTTCGTAAACTTGTCTCGAAAAAACAAATATTTAATGATGTTCTTTGACTTTCAAGGGCAAAAGTCCCGCTTAAGGTCAGATTTCGTGGTACTCGGCCTCCTCGCAAGCGAGAGAGTATTTTATGGATTCGACGCTTGCCGTGAGCAGTTTGAGTACTTCGGTCCCACACGGACCAATGACAAAATTATTACCGCTTTATTGAACATCCGTCTGCTCTATGGCGGCGCTCTGAAAGTACTTCATTTTCGCGCGCTTTTGCCCGACCACCAAAAAATTCTTCTCCCTCTATAGTGAGATATCGCTTCCACATATATATATTGACCGATGCTGTGAATGCCCCTTTTGTTCTTGGTTTTCACGCCGCATGAGTTACAAGATGCCATCCGGGTGAGAACAAGGAGAATAAGGCATATAGTCACTGGTTTTCTTTCAATTTACTACCAAATGAGATTGCCTTGATCATAGAGCATCCGCAGAAGGTACGCTTGTCCCTACCAGGGGGCTAATATCTATAAGCAACATAATCAGTCAAGTTCCTTCAAAAGGAAGTGCCAATGGGTTTAGAAACTTGTCCTAAAAACAGCGGTAATGATGTTCTTTTACTTTAGGGCAAATGTCCCGCTTAAGGTCAGATTTGAGGGTATTCCTCGGCCTCCCGCGCAAGCGGGAGTATTTTCTAGATTCGCATGCTTGCCACTTAGCAAAGTTAGAGTACTTGTGGTTCGACTAACTTACTCAATGACAAAATTATGACCGCTTTAGTGAACATATGTCCATTCTATGGCAGCCCTGAAAGTACTTCATTTTCTCGTGGCGCTTATTTCGTGACCGCCTCAAAATTTCTTGTCCTCTATAGTGAGATATCGCTTTCACATATATATGACCCACGCCAGAATGCCCTTTTGTTCTTGGCTTTCACGCATGAGTTACAAAACATGCGATCCGCTAAAACAAGGAGAATAAGGCATATAGCCATGGATTTTCTTCAATTTAAGGCCAAATGAGATCGCCTTGATCATAGAGCATCTGCAGAAGGTATGTTTGTCCTTACAGTGGGGGCTAATGTCTATAAGCAACATAGTCTCAATAATTTCCTTCAAAAGAAAGTGCCAATGGGTTCGTAAACTTGTCTCGAAAAAATGATTTAATGATGTTCTTTGACTTTCAAGGGCAAAAAGTCCCGCTTAAGGCCATATTTGAGGGGTACTCCGGCCTCCCGGCGCAAGCGGAGAGTATTTTCTCGATTCGCACGCTTGTCATGAAAGCGCTTTGAGTACTTCGGTCCGGCACGGACCAATGACAAAAATATGACCGCTTTAGTGAACATCTATCCATTCTATGGCGTCCTTGAAAGTACTTCATTTTCTTGTGCGCTTTTGCCCGATCGCCCAAAGATTTCTTGTCCTCTATAGTGGAGATATCGCTTCCACATATATATTGACCGATGTGAATGCCCCTTTGTTCTTGGCTTTCACGCCATGAGTTACAAAGATGCCATTCGTGAGAATAAGGAGAATAATTCATATAGCCATTGGTTTTTTCAATTTACTACCAAATGAGATCGCCTTGGATCATAGAGCATCCGCAGAAAGGTACGCTTGTCCCTACCGGGGGCTAATGTCTATAAGCAATATAATCTCTCAAGTTCCTTCAAAAGGAAGTGCCAATGGGTTCGTAAACTTGTCCAAAAACAACGATGAATGATGTTCTTTACTTTTAGGGCAAATGTCATGCTTCAGTCCATTTGAGGATACTCCAGGTCTCCTGGCGCAAGCGGGGAGTATTTTCTAGATTCGCATGCTTGCCGCAAGCAGTTAGAGTACTTGTGGGTCCGACACGGACTCTGAATGAGAAAATTATGACCATTTTAGTGAACATCTGTCCATTCTATGGCAGTCCTTGAAAGTACTTCATTTTCTCGCACTCTTGACTCGATCACCTCCTAAAATTTCTTGTCCTCTATAGTGAGATATCGCTTCCCATATATTTTGACCCATGCCAGAATGCCCTTTGTTCTTGGCTTTCACGCCATGAGTTACAAAGATGCGATCCGCCAAAACAAGGAGAATAAGGCATATAGTCACGGATTTTCTTCAATTTAAGGCCAAATGTGATCGCCCTGATCATAGAGCATCTACGTAAATGTATGTTTGTCCCTACCAGGGGGCTAATGTCTATAAACAGCATAATCTCTCGAATTTCCTTCAAAAGAAAGTGCCAATGGGTTCGTAAACTTGTTCTCAAAAAACATGATTTAATGACGCTTTTTGACTTTGGGCAAAAAGTCCCGCTTAAGGCCTTATTGAGGGTACTCCGGCCTCCTCAAAGCAAGAGAGTATTTTATGGATTCGCACGGAATGTAGCAGCTTTGAGTATCAAGGGTCCGACACTTGACCAATGACAAAATTATGACCGCTTAGTGAACATCTCGTCCATTCTATGCCGCCCCTGAAAGTACTTCATTTTCTCGTACGCTTTTTGTCTCGACCGCCTAAAATTTCTTGTCCTATATAGTGGAGATATCGCACACATATATTGATAGATGCCGTGAATGCCCTTTTGTTCTTGGCTTTCACGCCGCATGAGTTACAACATGCCATCCGTGATAACAAGGAAAATAAGGCATATAGTCACGGATTTTTCTTTCAATTTACGGCCAAATGAGATCGCCTTGATCATAGAGCATATGCGTAAAGGTACGCTTGTCCCTACCAGGGGCTAAACTCTATAAGCAACATAATCTTCAAGTTCCTTCAAAAGGAAGTGCCAATTGGTTCGTAAACTTGTTTGAAAAACAACGCACTTAATGAGGTTCTTTGACTTTAGGGCAAATGTCCCGCTTAAGGCCGTATTCGAGGGTTACTGGCTTCTAGCGCAAGCGAGTATTTTCTAGATTCGCATGCTTGCCGCAAGCGCTAGAGACTTATTGGCAACCGACTACTGACTCAATGAGAAAATTATGACCGCTTTAGTGAACATATGTCCATTCTATGGCAATCCTTAAAAGTACATCATTTTCTTAGCGCTTTTTTATGACCGCCCAAAATTTCTTGTCCTCTATAGTGGAGATATCGCTTCCACATATATATTAACCCATGCCAGAATGCCCTTTTGTTCTGGGCTTTCACGCGATGAGTTACAGATGCATCCGCCAAAACAAGGAGAATAAGGTATAGTCACGGATTTTCTTCAATTTAAGGCCAAATGTGATCGCCCGGATCATAGAGCATCCGCAGAATGTATGTTTGTCCTTACCAGGGGGCTTATGTCCTGGGGCAAAAAGTCCCGCTTAAGGTCAGATTTGAGGGTAATTGGCCTGGCCTCGGCGCAAGCTTTGAGAGTATTTTATGGATTCGCATGCTCGCCATGAAAGCGCTTGAGTACTTCGGGTCCCATTAATGCACCAATGACAAAATTATGACCGCTTTAGTGAACATCTGTCCATTCTATGGCAAAGGATGCGAGCATCCTATGGACATCACCACATCAAGAGCCCATTTGGCAAGTGACACGGCATGACATCTACTTTACATACACAAAGGTGAATCATCTCCTTACACGCGTGCTCACTTGACACTCTCGAGGATGGTATACTACCAACACCTTGGCTGCAGCATGCATAGGTATTGCTCTGAGCCACTGGATGTCAAGGAGGAGTGCAAGCGCCAAGGAACGACTCACACCATCCGCGAGGGAAGCGTGGAAGAGAAGACTAAGAAAGGAGAAGAAGTTTGAGCTACCAGCAGAGCTGGTTTACGGACCGACCGCCGTCATTCGGATTATCCGGCTCACCGGATCATCCGGTCCCTCCGATCATCCGGACAATCGCCCAAGACCATGTTGCCGCTCGACGAAGCCGGATTATCCGGACGGTCGCCTCGATCATCCGACTCTCGACACCCGGATCATCCGGCCACTATCCGGATCATCCTGACTACCACTGGCATGGACTTGGGCCGGGCCCGTGTACCCCTTCACTACTTACCTTCGCCCTTTCGCCTATAAATAGACCTCCTCCACCTCCTTTCTAGGGTTAGCAAAGTGATAGCTCATTCTTAGGTGAGCTTTGCTCCTACCTATCTCTACTCTTGAGAGAGAGAGACCATTACTCCATTGGAGGCCAAGACTCCATCTAGGAGAAGATCCCATGATATCATCAAGACTTCCCTTGTGGGAAGATCCATCTAGGATATCATCAAGACCTCCTCTTGAGATGAACCTTACCTTGTATCTTTCCCTTTGTTGTTCATGTACCTTTGTGATCTTGTGTGTTTGATTGTCTAGTGGATGTGTGATTTGGACTTGTTCTTGAGTGTTCTCCTTGTGATTTCTCCCTGCTCTTCCCTCTGTTCATCGTGGTTCTTCGAGGGATCCCACCCAAACGTGAAAGATCGCCGCCATAGGGTTCCACCCTACATCATATGGTATCATGAGCCACGCTGATCACGCTTTTGGAGCCCTCCCACCGCTTTTCTAGCCTTCTTTGCTTGATTTTGTCCTAAAATCCAAAATCCCTACCAAAAATAGCCCCCAAATTTTTTGTGATTTGTTGGTTTTGATGATGTTTTGTTGATTTTGATCCATGGATTTGCTTGGTTTCAAGTGGATCTAGCATCTCCCAAGTTTCCCCACCTTCCATCCACAAAATCTCCTCAATTTTGCCCCTAAAATCATCCATTTCCGCCAAAAATTCGCCCCCGAGAGCAAATCCCGAAGCGGGTTGATTTGGCCTCGATCATCCGGACCATCTTCCCGATCATCCCATCTAAGTTCGATCATCGGACTAAGCCCGGATCATCTGACGCTTCCTGACGTCTCGGATAAATCGCGACCAAAAAAAAAACAGAATCTGGCGCTGACGAACCTTGGATCATCCGGATTTCTCCCTGATCATCCGGACCGAGCTTCCGATCATCCTGACTCTCCTCCCGGATCATCCGTTAACTCTTGAAACCGATTTCACGCTGATTTTTGTTTTGTCCATAACTAATTCATCCGAACTCCGATTTTGACGCTCTTAGCTCTTTGAAGCTATTGACATCCCCTTCCGATAGAGGCAAAGGTGTCTGCCTTTCGATGAGATGGTGGATTTCGCTGGTGGAAGTTTTTGACGATCCGACTACTTAACGGGAGGACGCGCTTAGCAATCGCTAAACCAACTCCAGAGAGGTTATCGATCTACACGGAAAGCACGCATCAACCTCGACCACGAGGGTCTGCTTCTCGCGAGCAAATGAAGAACAAGCAAGAAACTGAGATTGCAATCTGGATATTGTAATATAAGATGAAAGCTTTATTGATCGTGCGGGTCGCACGCCTTTGTCCGGTCAGCTGAACACACAAACGGCACGCCGGTTGCAGCTAAGGCTAACTTTAATCTAAACAAAACCCAAAGTCTAAACGGTGCCCTAAGGGAGATATATGGAGGAAGAGGGGTGAATTTCGTGGCCCTTGGTGGAGGGGTCCAAACTAACCCTATCTCTTGTTTCCCAGACATACGGACTCTAAAAATAGCCTATACTAATGTATTTCGAAATTACATGGGCTCTGGCCCAATAATAAGGTGACGAAGACCTACCTAGAATAGCCTCCGGACGAAATTTATGAAGTGGCATCTTGTATATTTCGTCCAAGGCTTCATGCACTCATTATGGTGGCTTCAAAGTCCTGAAATCATCACTTGTAACTCCATTCTTGTCCCCTCTTATGCATGCCATCATCTCCATGCTTGTTCTTGCTCCAATGTTCATCCTTCTCCAAGCTAGGCCCTTCATTTGTAAGCAAAACAAATGTATCCAATTTAGGCAAAGATCATATTCTCATGAACATTAGAATCATTACCAAGAAACGAAAGTACCTGGTAATTTAGTTGATGCAGCGAGCTGTAGTAATTGGTCCAGAGATGTATAGCAAATAGGGCTGTGGGTGTAACAATTGTATTGATGTCCTCATCATCCTCCCCTTCTTGAAATGAAGTCGCCCTCGACGGAAGTTCATCTTCCTCACCCAAATATGGCTTCAAATCTGAATGTTAAAAGTGGGACTAACCTCAAAATCTGCAGCAGCTCAAGTTTATATGCATTATCATTTACTTTCTCCAACACCTTAAAGGGACCAGAGCACGTGGTATTAGCTTTGATTTGCGCAAGTCAGAAATCTATCCTTACGCAAATGTAACCAAACAAGATCTCCTGCAAACACAACATGTTTTCTACCCTTATCTCCAAGAAGTTTATATTTAGCATTCATACGCCAATGTTTTCCTTAGTTAACTCATGCATTTTTAAAATCAATTCAGCACGCTCTTTAGCATCAAAATTAACCTTCTCCAAGATGGAAGAGGCAACAAATCAATAGGTGCACGAGGTAGGAAACCATACACAACTTCAAAAGGGCACATCTTAGTAGTAGAATGCAATGAACGATTATAAGCAAATTCAATATGAGGCAAGCATTCCTCCCACATTTTCTTATTATTCTTTAGAACACTGCTATAGTAGACAATGTTCTATTGACTACTTCATTGTCCATCATTTGGGGGTGACAAGTAGTACTAAAAGCAGTTTAGTCCCCAACTTAGCCCATAAACATCTCCAAAAGTGGCTAAGAAATTTAGTATCACGATCTGAAACAATAGTATTTGGCACACCATGCAAGCTTAATAATTTCACGAAAGAACAAATCAAAGAACATTGACAAAGATCATCGCTTTTATGACATGGTATAAAGTGTGCCATTTTCGAGAATCTATCCACGACAACAAATATGCTATCCTCCCTTCTTTGTTCTAGGTAAACCTAAAACAAAGTCCATAGATATATCCTCCCAAGGAACACTAGGTTGTGTAAAGGTATATATAAACCATGAGGATTGAGTCGTGACTTAGCTTTTTGACATGTAGTGCAATGAGCAATAAAACGCTCAACATCCTGGCCTCATCTTTGGCCAAAAGAAATGTGTAGCAAGTACGCCCTCCGCTTTCTTCACGCCAAAGTGTCCCATTAGTCCTCCTCCATGCGCCTCAAG
Source organism: Aegilops speltoides (assembly GCA_021437245.1). Taxonomy (NCBI): domain Eukaryota; kingdom Viridiplantae; phylum Streptophyta; class Magnoliopsida; order Poales; family Poaceae; genus Aegilops; species Aegilops speltoides. The sequence continues at coordinate 6,357 of JAHHZJ010006488.1, read as the reverse complement.
AACAACAAAAGACTAACGGAGCTAGCTGAATGCATAGCTTGTTAGCACGAACACAAATCCATCATTAACGACAAACTTGTTCCATGTTCTTCCTTCTTTACAATTCTGCAATACATCTTTAAAATCAGCATCATGCACATATTGATCTTTGATGGTCTCCAACCCAAATATTTTGAAGTCAAGTTGTGAAAGCATAGTATAGCGACGAGACAATGCATCAAAGAATAACATTTTCTTTTACCCTTCTTGTGTTCAATGACATAAGGAAAGTCTCAATGAATTCAACCCATTTAGCATGTTCTACGATTCAGTTTAGCTTGACTTTTAATATGTTTCAAAGATTCATGATCGTAATGTATAACAAATTTGGGCCATAAATAATGTTGCCATGTTTCTAAAGTCCTAACAAGAGCATATAATTTTTATCATAAGTAGAATAATTCAGACTAGGCCCACTCAATTTTTCGTAAAAGTATGCAATGTGTTTGCCATCTTGTAATAACACACCTCCTAATCCTATTCCACTAGCATCACATTCAAGCTCAAAAGTCTTAGTAAAACTGTGAAGTTGGAGTAAAGGAGCATGTGTCAACTTATCTTTCAATACCGTGAAGGCTTCTTCCCAGCGTGTACCCCAAACAAAAGGCACATCCTTCTTTGTAAGCTCATTGAGAGGTGCAGCAATGGTGCTGAAATCTCTCACAAACGCCTATAGAAACCAAATGAGGCCAAGGAAACTCCTCACTTGTGTGACTGCTGGCTCGCTGCGCCAACTCTCAATAGCTTCAATCTTGGCTTTATCAACTTCAATTCCCTGTGGAGTAACAACATAGCCAAGAAAAGATACCGGTCGGTGCAAAAGGTGCACTTCCCAAGGTTACCAAACAAACGCGGCATCACGAGAGCATTAAAAACAGCACGTGAATGTTCCAAATGTTCTTCCAAAGATTTGCTATAAATCAAGATATCATCAAAATAGACTACCACAAATCGTCCAATGAAAGCACGAAACTTCATTCATTAATCTCATGAAAGTACTAGGTGCATTAGTTAACCCAAAAGGCATGACTAACCACTCATATAATCCAAACTTAGTTTTAAATGTGTGTTTCCATTCATCTCCCAATTTCATACTTAATTTGATGGTATCCACTACGCAAATCAACTTTGGAGAATATTGTAGAGCCACTCAATTCATCAAGCATATCATCTAGCCTAGGAATAGGGTGACGATAACTAATAGTAATATTATTGATGCCTCTACAATCAACACATATACGTGATGTACCATCCTTTTTCGCACTAAAATAATAGGAAGCAAGCAAGGACTAAGGGATTCGCAGATATAACCTTTGTCGAGCAGCTCCTCAGATTTGACGATAATCTCCTTCGCCTCCTGGATTGGTACGGTATGGTGCACGGTTGGTAATGATGCACCGGAATTAAGTCAATTTGATGCTCAATCCTAATAGGTGGTAATCCCGGCACGCCTTGTGGAAAGACGTCAGCCAACTCCCCGCAAATGTTAGTGACAAGTAGGGGCAAAGAGGAAGGCACGCCCCTAATGAAAATAATGCATCTTTGCACACAAAAAATAGCAAACAGATTTGCTAAAATCTAGCTCATCAATATCAGATTTAAAGGCAAGTAAACATGCACTTTTCAATTTAATTTCGTAAACAACACTAGATGGTTTACTATTAGGCTTCATATGTTGCTTAAATTCTTTTGCCACAATCTGATTTTCACTCTTATTTTTCTCCTGCTTTTGCTTTTATTAGCTCTATTAATATCATTCAAAATCAACCTGTGGAGTCATAGTGAAGCAAAGTAATATTTTTATCCTTATGAACAAGAGTATATTGATTGTTTCTACCATGGTATACAGAATTTTATCAAATTGCCATATTTCCACCAAGTAATAAGGAACATGCTTGTATAGGTACCACATCACAATCAACATAATCAGATATGTAGAGATACTAAATGCACACCTAACAAGACGTGTTACCTTAACCTTGCCGTGCTGTTGAACCATTGGATGTAGTAAGGATGTGGATGTGGTCTTGTGGTGAGAGATAGCTTCTCCACCATCTCCATGCTAGCCAAGTTGTCAGCAGCTCCCTCCATCTATGATGACGCTAATAGAACGCCCTTCACAACTCCCTTTGTATGGAACAAATTATGCCTCCGATTTTGCTCAGCTTGTGTAACCTGCACACTCAAAACACGCTGAGCAACTAAACATTCATATACCACCAAGATCTTCTCGTGACTTTTGACGATCCGACCATTTAACGTAGGAGGACGCCGCGCCTTTAGCAATCGCTAAACCAACTCCGAGAGGTTATCGATCACGCCGAAAGACGCATCAACCTCGACCACGAGGGTCTGCTTCTCGCAGCAAATGAAGAACAAGCAAGAAACTGAGATTGCAATCTGGATATTGCAATATAAGATGAAAGCTTTATTGATCGTGTGGGTTCGTCGACGACTTTGTCCGGTCGCTGAACACAAACGAAGCACTAAGGGTTGCGCTAAATGGCGCTTAACTTTAATCTAAACAAAACCCAAAGTCTAAACGGTGCCCTAAGGGTCTGTATATATGGAGGAAGAGGGGTGAATTTCGTGGCCCTTGGTGGAGGGGTCCAAACTAACCCTATCTCTTGTTTCCCATAGATACCAGACTCAAAAAATAGCCTATACAAATGTATTTCGAAATTACATGGGCCTGGCTCAATAATAAGGTGATTAAGCACCTAGAATAGCCTCCTGGACTTAAATTTATGAAGTGGCATCTTGTATATTTCTGTCCAAGGCTTCATGCACTCATTATGGTGGCTTCAAAGTCCCAAATCATCACTTGTAACTCCATTCTTGTCCTCTCATGCATGCCATCATCTCCATGCTTGTTCTTGCTCCAATGTTCATCCTTCTCCAAGCTTAGGCCCTTCATTTGTAAGCAAAACAAATGTATCCAATTTAGGCAAGATCATATTCTCATGAATATTAGAATCATTACCAAGAAACGAAAGTACCGTAATTTAGTCAAGGCATGGTGCTCTAGTAATTGGTCCAAGATGTATAGCAAGCAGGGAAAAGTCAAGTAAACATGTCATTGATGTCCTCATCATCCTCCCTTCTTGAAATGAAGTCGTCCTCGACGGAAGTTCATCTTCCTCACCCAAAATATGGCTTCAAATCTGCAATGTTAAGTGTGGACTAACCCCAAAATCGCAGTGCAGCTCAAGTTTATATGCATTATCATTTACTTTCTCCAACACCTTAAAGGGACCAAAGCAAGACATGGCATTAGCTTTGATTTGCGCAAGTCAGTAGAAATCTATCCTCACGCAAATGTAACCAAACAAGATCTCCGTGCAAACACAACATGTTTTCTACCCTTATCTCCAAAGAAGTTTATATTTAGCATTCATACGCCTCAATGTTTTCCTTAGTTAACTCATGCATTTTTAAAATCAATTCAAGCACGTTCTTTAGCATCAAAATTAACCTTCTCCAAGATGGAAGAGGCAACAAATCAATAGGTGCACGAGGTAGGAAACCATACACAACTTCAAAAGGGCACATCTTAGTAGTAGAATGCAATGAACGATTATAAGCAAATTCAATATGAGGCAAGCATTCCTCCCACATTTTCTTATTATTCTTAGAACAGCCCTAAGCATAGTAGACAATGTTCTATTGACTACTTCAGTTTGTCCATCACTTTGGGGGTGACAAGTAGTACTAAAAAGCAGTTTAGTCCCCAACTTAGCCCATAAACATCTCCAAAAGTGGCTAAGAAATTTAGTATCACGATCTGAAACAATAGTATTTGGCACACCATGTCGTTAATAATTTCAATGTAAAGAACAAATCAGCAACATTGACAAAGATCATCGCTTATGACATGGTATAAAGTGTGCCATTTTCGAGAATCTATCTCATCACGACAACAAATATGTTATTCCTCCCTTCTTGTTCTAGGTAAACCAAAAACAAAGTCCATAGATATATCCTCCCAAGGAACACTAGGTATGTGGCAAAGGTATATATAAACCATGAGGATTGAGTCGTGACTTAGCTTTTTGACATGTAGTGCAGCTGAGCAATAAAACGCTTCAACATCCCTGGCCTCATCTTTGGCCAAAAGAAATGTGTAGCAAGTACGCCCTCCGCCTTCTTCACGCCAAAGTGTCCCATTAGTCCTCCTCCATGCGCCTCCCCAACAACAAAAGACTAATCGGAGCTAGCTGGAATGCATAGCTTGTTAGCACGGAACAAATCCATCATTAACGACAAACTTGTTCCATGTTCTTCCTTCTTTACAATTCTGCAATACATCTTTAAAATCAGATCATGCACATATTGATCTTTGATGGTCTCCAACCCAAATATTTTGAAGTCAAGTTGTGAAAGCATAGTATAGCCATTTGAGACAATGCATCAAGAATAACATTTTCTTTACCCTTCTTGTGTTTAATGACATAAGGGAAAGTCTCAATGAATTCAACCCATTTAGCATGTCTACGTATTCAGTTTAGCTTGACTTTTAATATGTTTCAAAGATTCATGATCAGTAATGTATAACAAATTCTTTGGGCCATAAATAATGTTGCCATGTTTCTAAAGTCCCAACAAGAGCATATAATTCTTTATCATAAGTAGAATAATTCAGACTAGGCCCACTCAATTTTTCGTAAAAGTATGCAACAGGTTTGCCATCTTGTAATAACACACCTCCTAATCCAATTCCACTAGCATCACATTCAAGCTCAAAAGTCTTAGTAAAATGTGAAGTTGGAGTAAAGGAGCATGTGTCAACTTATCTTCTCAATACCGTGGAAGGCTTCTTCCTGGTATGGTACCCCAAACAAAAGGCACATCCTTCTTTGTAAGCTCATTGAGAGGTGGCAGAATGGTGCTGAAATTTCACAAAACGCCTATAGAAACCAGCGAGGCCAAGGAAAACTCCTCACTTGTGTGTGACTGCGTTGGGCTGCGCCAACTCTCAATAGCTTCAATCTTGGCTTTATCAACTTCAATTCTCGTGGAGTAACAACATAGCCAAGAAAAGATACTCGCTCAAGGTGCAAAAGGTGACTTCCCGGTTACCAAACAAACGGCATCACGAGAGCATTAAAACAAAGCACGTGAATGTTCCAAATGTTCTTCCAAAGATTTGCTATAAATCAGTATATCATCAAAATAGACTACCACAAATCGCCCAATGAAAGCACGTAAAACTTCATTCATTAATCTCATGAAAGTACTAGGTGCATTAGTTAACCCAAAAGGCATGACTAACCACTCATATAATCCAAACTTAGTTTTAAATGTTGTTTTCCATTCATCTCCCAATTTCATACGAATTTGATGGTATCCACTACAAATCAACTTTGGAGAATATTGTAGAGCCACTCAATTCATCAAGCATATCATCTAGCCTAGGAATAGGGTGACGATAATCTAATAGTAATATTATTGATGCCTCTACAATCAACACAATATACGTGATGTACCATCCTTTTTCGCACTAAAATAATAGGAACAAGCACAAGGACTAAGGGATTCATGATATAACCTTTGTCGAGCAGCTCCGCATTTCTTGACGATAATCTCCTTCACTCCTCCGGATTGGTACGCAGATGGTGCTACAGTTGGTAATGATGCACCGGAATTAAGTCAATTTGATGCTCAATCCTCAATAGGTGGTAATCCTGCGGGCACGCCTTGTGGAAAGACGCCAACGAACTCCTCGCAAAAATGTTAGTGACAAGAGGGGCAAAAGAGGAAGGCACGCCCTCGAATGAAAATAATGCATCTTTGCACACAAAAAGCATAGCAAACAGATTTGCAAAATCTAGCTCATCAATATCGATTAAAAAAGGGTAAACATGCACTTTTCAATTTAATTTCGTAAACAACACTAGATGGTTTACTATTAGGCTTCATATGTTGCTTTCAAATTCTTTTCCACAATCTGATTTTCACTATTTTTCTCCTGCTTTTGCTTTTATTAGCTCTATTAATATCATCTTTCAAAATGGACCTCGTGGAGTCATAGGAAGCAAAGTAATATTTTTATCCTTATGAACAAGAGTATACCGATTGTTTCTACCATGGTGCAGAATTTTATCAAATTGCTATGGTTTCACCAAGTAATAAGGAACATGCTTGCATAGGTACCACATCACAATCAACATAATCAAAGATATGTAGAGATACTAAAATGCACACCAACAAAGACGTGTTACCTTAACCTTGCCGCTGTTGTTGAACCATTGGATGGTAGGATGTGGATGTGGTCTTGTGGTGAGAGATAGCTTCTCCACCATCTCCATGCTAGCCAAA
>JAHHZJ010006485.1:0-22314 GCA_021437245.1 Aegilops speltoides | reverse complement strand
AAAAGGAGGGAATTTCGTGGCCCGGGGGGGGTCCAAACCAACCCTATTCTTGTTTCCCACACATAGGACTCAAAAATAGCCATACTTAAGTATTTCGAAATTACATGGGCCTCCCAATAAAAGGTGACGAAGTTTAGAATAGCCTATGGACAATATTATGAAGTGGCAATTGTATATTTCGTCCAAGGCTTCATGCACTCCTTAGGTGGCTTCAAAGTCCCAAATCATCACTTGTAACTCCGTTTGATCCTTCATGCCATCAACCCATGCGGTTCTTGCTCCAATGTTCATCCTTCCCGTTAGGCCCTTCATTTGGAAAAAACAAATGTATCCAATTTAGGCAAGATCATTTCTCATGAATATTAGAAATTACCAAGAAACAAAATTAATTAATTTCAGGAGCTCTAGTAATTGGTCCCGGTATGAAAGGGGGGGTAACAATGGTATGGATGTCCCATCATCCTCCCCTTTTGAATTGAAGTCGCCCTAGGAAGCTCATCTTCCTCACCCAAATAAGGCTTCAAATCTAATGTTAAAAGTGGACTAACCCCAAAATCGAGTAGCTCAAGTTTATATGCATTATCATTTATCTTCTTAACACCTTAAAAGGACCATCAAAGCGTATTAGCTTTGATTTGCAAATTAGAAATCATCTTTACGAAATGTAACCAAAAGATCTCCTGTGCAAACACAACATGTTTTTACCCTTATCTCCAAAGAATTTATATTTAGCATTCATACCCAATGTTTTCCTTAGTTAACTCATGCATTTTTAAAATCAATTCGAACGTTTTAGCATCAAAATTAACCTTCTCCAAGATGGAAGAGGCAACAAATCAATAGGTGCACGGGTAGGAAACCATACACAATTTCAAAAGGGCACATCTTAGTAAATGCAATGAACGATTAAAAATTCAATATGAGGCAAGCATCCCACATTTTCTTATTATTCTTCAAACAGCCCTAAGCATAGTAGACAATGTTCTATTGACTACCTTTGTCCATCCTTTGGGGATGACAAGTAGTACTAAAAAGCGCTTTAGTCCCCAACTTAGCCCATAAACATCTCCAAAAGTGGCTAAGAAATTTAGTATCACGGTTCAAACAATAGTATTTGGCACACCATGCAAGCTTAATAATTTCAAAAAGAACAAATCAGCAAACAAAGATCATCGCTTATGACATGGTATAAAAAATTTTGAGAATCTATCCACGACAACAAATATGTTATCCTCCCCTTTGTTCGAGGTAAACCTAAAACAAAGTCCATAGATATATCCTCCCAAGGAACACTAGGCTTGTGCAAAGGCATATATAAACCATGAGGATTGAGTCGGACTTAGCTTTTGACATGAAAAAATGGCAAAAACGCCAACATCCCGCCATCTTTGGCCAAAAGAAATGGTAGGGACGCCCTCCGCCTTTTCACGCCAAAGTGTCCCATTAGTCCTCCTCCATTGATTGGAGGCAGAGGTGTCCTGCCTTTTCGGGAGATGGTGGATTTCGCTTTGGTGGAAGGTTTTTTCCCCCCCGGGGGGGGGGCCCCCAAACCCCCGGGGTTTTGGCCCCAACAACCCAACCCCCTTTTTTTCCCAAAAAAAAGAAAAAAATTTTGGCCTTTTTTAAAAAGTTTAAATTTAAGGGGGTTTGGGCCCCCTTTGCCCAAAAGGAACCCAAAGGAATTTAAAATTTTTAACTTTAAAATTAAAAAAAGGGGGGGGGGGCCCCCCAAAGGGGAAAAAATTTTTTTTTTTTTTTTTTTCCCCCCAAAAAACCTTAAAATTTTTTCTTTTTTTAAATTCCCTTTTTTTAAAAAAAAAAATTTGGGAAAAAAAAAACCAAAAATTTGCCAAGGTTTGGGGAATTTTTTAAATTTTAAACCCAACCAAAACCCCTTTGCCCCTTCCTTTTCCCCAAAATTTTTGGCCCAAAAACCCTTTACCCAAATTTTTTTAAAAAAAAGCCCCTTTTGGCAAAATTTTTTAAAAAACCCCAAAAAAAAAGGGGGTTGCCCGGGTTTTTTTCCAAAATAGGGGGTTTTTTTTGGGGGGGGGCCCCCCCCTTTTTTTTGGGGCCCCGGGAAGGAACCCTCCCAAAAAAATTTTTCAAAAAAATTTAAAAAGGGTTTAAAAAACCCACCAAAATTTTTGGATTAAAATTTTTTTTAAAATTTTAAAAAAAAGGGTTTTTGGCTTTTTTTTAAAATTCTTTTGCCACAATCGATTTTCACACTCTATTTTTCTCCTGTTTTGCTTTATTAGCCTATTTAATATCATCTTCAAAATGGACTCGTAGAGTCATAGAAGTAAAAGTAATATTTTATCCAGTGAATGATGAGGACATCAATACCATTGTTACACCCACAGCCCGCCGCTATACATACTGGACCAATTACTAGAGCTCACAAGACGCCAACTAAATTACCGTGTACTTTCGCTTTTGGTAATGATTCTAATGTTCATGAGAATATGATGTCGCTTAAATTGGATACATTTGTTTTGCTTACAAATGAAGGGCCTAGCTTGGAGAAGGATGAACATTGGAGCAAGAACACACATGGAGTTGATGGCATGCTAAGGGGATCAAGAACGGAGTTACAAGTGATGATTTCGTGACTTTGAAGCCACCATAGTGAGTGCATGAAGCCTTGGACGAAATATACAAGATGCCACTTCATAATATTCGCCCATAGGCTATTCTAGGTGCCGTGCACACCTTATTATTGGTCCAGCCCATGTAATTTCGAAATACATTAGTATAGGCTATTTTAGAGTCCGTGTGGGGGAAACAAGAGATAGGGTTAGTTTCGACCCTCCACCAAGGGCCACGAAATTCACCCCTCTTCCTCCATATATACAGCCCTTAGGGCACCGCTTAGACTTGGGTTTTGTTTAGATCAAAAGTTCGCCATAGCTGCAACTTCGCAGCATTTCGCTTTGTGTTCAACGACTGCATAAAGGCGCCACAGTAACCCCACCTTGATCAATAAAGCTTATCTTATATTCGCAATATCCAGATTGCAATCTCAGCTTTGCTTGTTCTTCGCTTGCTCGCAGGAAATAGACCCTCGTGGTCGTTGATCGTGTTCCGCGTGGTCAATAACCTCTCTGAGTTGGTTTAGATTGACAGCATATGCGACGCCCGCGACGCCAGAGTCGGATCGCCAAAGTCGACTTCCACCAAAGCGAAATCCACCATCTCATCGAAAGACGGGACACCTTCCGCCTCTATCAAGTGGTATCAGATTTCCGTGTTGCTTTAAGTGAGATTTTACAGCTTTTCGTAGTTTAGATCGAGTCCGCTCTTCATACCTATAGTCCACTTAAAAAGCCACAAAAAAATTAGGTTAGTTCATCCCATCCGAACCAATCTGAGCCTTTGCATAATCTTTTTTCAGATTTGCTTTGTTGAATTTGCGTTGCATCACGCAGTCAAGTCGCTGGTCTTAGCGCCTAGTCTTTTTAGAGTTTCGAAGTTCTGCTCACAGTTGTCACGCCGCCGCCATATACCACCACATATTCACCGCTAACCAATCCATATACGCCACCACATATCCGCCGCCATCACGCCCATCCGAGTCCACCGCAACATATATCCGCCACCACCCGAAGTTCCACCAGATTCATCTCCGCCACCATCCGAAGTTCCACCAGATTCATCTCCCGCCACCACCCTAGTCCGAGTCCAAGAATTTGTTGCATTGTTCTCGATTTCATCACGCGATACTCCGAAAGTCGTGATGCAGAGAACTCCCCAACTTCCAAGTTTATCCGCAGAAGAAAAATAGTCCGAAAATTCTCGCTAGGCAGTTTTAGACCATTTGTAGACTTTTTCCGAAAAAAATTTGTTATGGAGCAAAAAAAAAAGAGGAGAAAAAGTGCAAAAAAAAGAGAAAAAAAAAAATTCAGAGTGTGCTCCTCCCTTGTTTACGGCAGCACGGATTTTGTTAGTGTTCTAGGCTCGCTGGCTCTAGCACGGTTCAGCCTAGGACCAGCACAAGACTGCGCTGAGCCGCTTATTCAACTTTGCATCTCTCGAATTGATTATTGTCGACCTTTTTGCTACCATATTATAAGCCTTCCCAGCTCCACATACATCTACGCCGTATGCTTGATTCTCCCCTGTAATCGCTATAGCCAAGCTTTGAGAGTTTTGACTACAACGGTTGCCGATCACCACCGTCAGCCGGGTAAGAACTGGTAAGAATTTGAGATTTGCTTCACGGATTTGTGACCGTCCACCACACCACCACCACCACTTCCTAGTAGTCAGAGGATCATATTCTTGTGTGTTTCTATTGTCGCTGCTAACCATGGCGTGAACACAAGCCGATGAGACTGATTGGGAGAACCTCGACAAACAAACAGCTACATGATAAGTTTCAAAGAAATGATGATTGGACAGTGCAAGATGTGGTAAACAGATTTGACGAGGCCATGGAGAAGATAGATGGCATTGAGAAGACGCTTGAAACAAAGCTTGATAGCAAGTTTGATGAATTGCTCGCTGCTTCCACAACCACCGCCGGCTGCACCTATCGCGACCTCTCGCAACGACAACAACTACGCCCCTTCCGAATCAGTATGGACGAGCTCAAATGCGTTCCTATTGAGCCGACAAAATTCTCGGTGCCGCCGCTATCACCGGCAGTGCTTGGTTCTGCCATCATTACCGGCATGGTACCGACGGAGGATGATTATGTGGAAGATTACGAGGATGAGGTTGATCAACATCATAACTACAGTGCAACCACCAAAGACCACAACCACCGTGTCGCCCACATGCAAATAATGGCAATGTTAGGGCTCCCTCAGTACGAGATCATGACCATCTCCCTAAACTGAAATTGAATATTCCACCATTTGAGGGTAGATATTTCCTGATATATATCTTACTTGGGAGTTAGAAACTGAACAACGATTTACATGTTTACAATATCCCGAGGAGAGACGTGTTCCCGCCGCTGTTTGTGCTTTCACTAGCTTTGCATGTGTTTGGTGGTCCCAACATTGTAGATTATATCCTGCTCCAAAGCTACTTGGGCTGCTTTGAAAACTGCTATATGCATCATGGGTTCCACCATATTATCAACGTGAATTACTTCAAAAATTGCAGCGCTTAAGACAAGGAAAAATTCTGTAGAAGAATATTATCGAATTGCAAACCGCTTGATTAGATGTGGTATTGTTGAGGAGAATGAAGCTATGCTTGCACGCTTTCGGGTGGATTAAATAGAGAGATTCGCACCATTCTAGACTATAAGGATTATAATAATATCACTCGCTTATTCCATCTTGCTTGTAAAGCTGAACGTGAAGTGCGGATCGATGTGCATTGGCGCCACACTAACTTTTCTCAGCAGTCGACCTTCATCATGGACACCACGCGCATCATCTACTTCCACCGCACTATCACCTCCTTCAAAGCCACCTCCAACCGTGATACAAGAAAGCAGTGCACAACCACCACTATCCGCCAAGAGCACACCCGCTGGCCTGCATGTAGCTCTTCTTCCATGGCGCCAACAGAAGCACACAAGTGATATTATTTGTCGCTTGTAAGGGAAGAGGACATTTTATGAGAGAATGCAAATCTCAGCTGTGATGATTGCTAACGAGGATGGTGGGTATGAGTCCGCTTAGTGACTATGATGAGGAGACTTTGGCTCTTATTACACATGAGGAACACGGTGGAGATGATTCTGATCATGAGACACAATACATGGCTGTCAAGATGCCGACAGTATGAATGTTTAGTTGCTCAACGTGTTTTGAGTGTGCAAGTTACACAAGCTGAGCAAAATCAGAGGCATAATTTGTTCCATACAAAGGGAGTTGTGAAGGAACGTTCTCATTCAAGGCTATCATAGATGGAGGGAGCTGCAACAACTTGGCTAGCATGGAGATGGTGGAGAAGCTATCTCTCACCACAAGACCACATCCACATCCTTTACATCCAATGGTTCAACAACAGCTGCAAGGTGAAGGTAACACGCATCGCTCGTGGTGCATTTTAGTATCTCTACATATGCTGATTATGTTGATTGTGATGTGGTACCTATGCAAGCATGTTCCTTGTTACTTGGTAGACCATGGCAATTTGATAAAAATTTCAGACACCATGGTAGAAACAATCAAGATACTCTTGTTCATAAGGATAAAAATATTACTTTGCTTCCTATGACTCCCGAGTCCATTTTGAAAGATGATATTAATAGAGCTAATAAAGCAAAACAGAGAAAAATAAGAGTGAAAATCAGATTGTGGAAAAGAATTTGAGCAACACATGAAGCCTAATAATAAACCATCTATCGTGCTTCTCAAATTAAATTGAAAAGTGCATGTTTACTTGCCACCAAATCTGATATTGATGAGCTAGATTTTAGCAAATCTATTTGCTATGCTTTTGTGTGCAAAGAGGCATTATTTTCATTCGAGGACGCTTTCCTTCTTTTTCCCCTCGCTGTCACTAACATTTTGCAGAGTTCACCGACTCTTTTCCACAAGACGTAACACCGGATTACCACCTATTCGAGGGATTGAGCATCAAATTGATTTAATTCCCTGCATCATTACCCAACCGTGCACCATACCGCACTAATCCAGAGGAGACGAAGGAGATTATGCGTCAAGCACGTGAGCTGCTCGACAAAGGTTATATACGTGAATCCTTTAGTCCTTGTGCTGTTCCTATTATTCTAGTGCCGAAAAAGGATGGTACGTCACGATGTGTGTTGATTGTAGAGGCATCAATAATATTACTATTCGCTATCGCCACCCTATTCCTAGGCTAGATGATATGCTTGATGAATTGAGTGGTTTCTACAATATTCTCCAAAGTTGATTTATGAGTGGATACCATCAAATTCGTATGAAATTGGGAGATGAATGGAAAACAGCATTTAAAACTAAGTTTGGATTATATGAGTGGTTAGTCATGCCTTTGGGTTAACTAATGCACCTAGTACTTTCATGAGATTAATGAACTAAGTTTTACGTGCTTTCATTGGACGATTTGTGGTAGTTTATTTTGATGATATACTGATTTATAGCAAATCTTTGGAAGAACATTTGGAACATTTACGTGCTGTTTTTAATGCTCTACGGATGCACGCTTGTTTGGTAACCTTGGGAAGTGCACCTTTTGCAATGATCGAGTATCTTTTCTTGGCTATGTTGTTACTCCATAGGAATTGAAGTTGATAAAGCCAAGATTGAAGCTATTGAGAGTTGGCCGCAGCCCAAAACGGTCACACAAGTGAGGAGTTTCTTGGCTCGCTGGTTTCTATAGGCGCGTAGAGAGATTTCAGCACCATTGCTGCACCTCTCAACGAGCTTACAAAGAAGGATGTGCCTTTTGTTTGGGGTACCGCAGACAGAAGAAGCCTTCACGGTATTGAAAGTTAAGTTGACACATGCCCTTTACTCCAACTTCCTGATTTTAATAAGACTTTTGAGCTTGAATGTGATGCTAGTGGAATTGGATTAGAGGTGTGTTATTACAAGATGGCAAACCTGTTGTATACTTTTCTCTAAAAATTGAGTGGGCCTAGTCTGAATTATTCTACTTATGATAAAGAATTATATGCTCTTGTTCGGACTTTAGAAACATGGCAACATTATTTATGGCCCAAAGAATTTGTTATACATTCTGATCATGAATCTTTGAAACATATTAAAAGTCAAGCTAAACTGAATCGTAGACATGCTAAATGGGTTGAATTCATTGAGACTTTCCTTATGTCATTAAACACAAGAAGGGTAAAGAAAATGTTATTGCCGATGCATTGTCTCGTCATATACTATGCTTTCACAACTTGACTTCAAAATATTTGGTTTGGAGACCATCAAAGATCAATATGTGCATGATGCTGATTTTAAAGATGTATTGCAGAATTGTAAAGAAGGTAGAACATGGAACAAGTCTGTCATTAATGATGGATTTGTTTCGCTCTAACAAGCTATGCATTCCATTTAGCTCGCTTGCCTTTTGTTGTTGCAGGAGGCGCATGGAGGAGGACTAATGGGACACTTTGGCGTGAAGAAGACCGAGGATATACTAGCTACACATTTCTTTTTGGCCAAAGATGAGACGGATGTTGAGCGCTTTGTCATTGCTGCATGTCAACACATGTCAAAAAGCTAAGTCACGACTAATCACATGGTTTATATATGCCTTGCTCGCACTCTAGTGTTCCTTGGGAGGATATATCTATGGACTTTGTTTTAGGTTTACTCTGAACAAAGAAGGAGGGATAGCATATTTGTTGTCGTGGATAGATTCTAAAATGGCACACTTTATACCATGTCATAAAAGCGATGATGTCGTTAATGTTGCTGATTTGTTCTTTCGTGAAATTATTCGCTTGCATGGTGTGCCAAATACTATTGTTTCAGATCGTGATACTAAATTTCTTAGCCACTTTTGGAGATGTTTATGGGCTAAGTTGGGGACTAAACTACTTTTTAGTACTACTTGTCACCCCCAAACCGATGGATAAACTGAAGTAGTCAATAGAACATTGTCTACTATGCTTAGGGCTGTTTTGAAGAATAATAAGAAAATGTGGGAAGAATGCTTGCCTCATATTGAATTTGCTTATAATCGCTCATTGCATTCTACTACTAAGATGTGCCCTTTTGAAATTGTGTATGGTTTCCTACCTCGCACCTATTGATTTATTGCCTCTTCCATCTTCGGAGAAGGTTAATTTTGATGCTAAAGAACGTGTTGAATTGATTTTAAAATGCATGAGTTAACTAAGGAAAACATTGAGCGATGAATGCTAAATATAAACTTGCTGGAGATAAGGGTAGAAAACATGTTGTGTTTGCACCGAGATCTTGTTTGGTTACATTTATGTAAGGATAGATTTCCGATTTGCGCAAATCAAAGCTAATGCCACGGTCTGCCTGGTCCCTTTAAAGTGTTGGAGAAAGTAAATGATAATGCATATAAACTTGAGCTGCTCGCAGATTTTGGGGTTAGTCCCACTTTTAACATTGCAGATTTGAAGCCATATTTGGGTGAGGAAGATGAGTCTTGTCGAGGACTCACTTCATTTCAAGAAGGGAGGATGATGAGGACATCAATACCATTGTTACACCCACAGCCCCGCTGCTATACATACCGGACCAATTACTAGAGTCACAAGACGCCAACTAAATTACTTGTACTTTCGCTTTCTTGGTAATGATTCTAATGTTCATGAGAATATGATGTCGCTTAAATTGGATACATTTGTTTTGCTTACAAATGAAGGGCCTAGCTTGGAGAAGGATGAACATTGGAGCAAGAACACACATGGAGTTGATGGCATGCTAAGGATCAAGAACGGAGTTACAAGTGATGATTTTCAGGACTTTGAAGCCACCATAATGAGTGCATGAAGCCTTGGACGAAATATACAAGATGCCACTTCATAATATTCGTCCATAGGCTATTCTAGGTGCCAAGCCACCTTATTATTGGGCCAGCCCATGTAATTTCGAAATACATTAGTATAGGCTATTTTAGAGTCCAGATGTGTGGGGAACAAGAGATAGGGTTAGTTTCGACCCTCCACCAAGGGCCACGAAATTCACCCCTCTTCCTCCATATATACAGCCCTTAGGGCACCGCTTAGACTTGGGTTTTGTTTAGATCAAAGTTCGCCATAGCTGCAACTTCACTGCATTTCGCTTGTGTTCAACGACTGCATAAAGGCCACCGTAACCCCACCTTGATCAATAAAGCTTTCATCTTATATTCGCAATATCCAGATTGCAATCTCAGCTTTGCTTGTTCTTCGCTTGCTCGCAGGAAATAGACCTCGTGGTCAGGTTGATCGCTCCTGCTGCGGGTCAATAACCTCCTGAGTTGGTTTAGCGATTGCTATAGGCGCGACGCCCTCGCACGCCAGTAGTCGGATCGCCAAAGTCGACTTCCACCAAAGCGAAATCCACCATCTCATCGAAAGACGGACACACCGCTTCTATCAATGAACAAGAGATATCGATTGTTTCTACCATGGTGTACAGAATTTTTATCAAATTGCCATGGTCTACCAAGTAACAAGGAACATAAGCTTGATAGGTACCACATCACAATCAACATAATCAAGATATGTAGAGATACTAAAATGCACACCTAATGAAGACGTGTTACCTTCACCTTGCCGCCGTTGTTGAACAATTGGATGTAGTAAGGATGTGGATGTGTCTTGTGGTGAGAGATAGCTTCTCCACCATCTCCATGCTAGCCAAGCTGTTGCATCCCCTCCATCTATGATGACGCTTAATAGAACGCCCTTCACAAGTCCCTTGTATGGAACAAATTATGCCTCCGATTTTTGTTTCAAATAGAACCAGCAACACTCAAAACACGCTGAGCAACTAAACATTCATACCTCAAAGATCTTCAAGAGCCCATGTATTGTGTCTCATGATCGTAATCATCTCCACCGCGGTTCCTCGTGTAATAAGAGCCAAAGTCTCCTCATCATAGTCACTAGCGGACCTCATACCCACCATCCTCAAGAGCAATCATCACATCACTGAGATTTGCCCTTTCAAGAAATGTCCTCTTCCCAACAACGACGCATAAATAATATCACTTGTGTGCCCTCGCTGACGCCCATGGAAGAAGAAGAGCTTCGTGGCAGCCCAGAGGTGCTCTTGGCAGATAGTGGTGGTTGTGCCTCGCTTTGTATCACGGTTGGAGGTGGCAAATCCAAGGAGGTGATGGTGCAAGGAAGTAGATGATGCATGTAAAAGTCCACGATGAAGGTCGACTCCGCAGTAAAAGTTAGTGCGCCGCCAATGCCTGTTGATCCTGAAGATTCACGCTCAGCTTTACAAGCAAGATGGAATAAACGAGTGATATTATTATAATCCTTATAGTCTAGAATGGTCTGAATCTCTCTATTTAATCCACCTAGAAAACGTAAAAGCATAGCTTCATTCTCCCTCAACAATACCAACATCTAATCAAGCCAGGTTTGTAATTCCTGATAATATTCTTCACAGAATTTTTTTCCTTGTCTTAAACGCTGCAATTTTTGGAAGTAATTCACGTTGATAATATGGTGGAACCCAACTAGCAACGCATAGCAGTTTTCAAAGCAGCCCAAGTAGCCGGAACAGATATAATCTACAATGTTCGTATTCACCAAACACATGCAAAGCTAGTGAAAGCACAAACAAAGCAGCAGAACACGCCTTCCTCGTGATATTGTAAACATGTAAATCGTTGTTCAGTTTCTAACACCCAAGTAAGATATATATCAGAACATATCTACCCTCAAATGGTGGAATATTCAATTTCAGTTTAGGGAGATGGTCATGATCTCGCACTGAGGGGAGCCCTAACATTGCCATTATTTGCATGTGGACGCACTGGTGGTTGTGGTGCCGGTGGTTGCACGAAGTTATGATGTTGATCAACCTCATCCTCGTAGTCTTCCACATAATCATCCTCGCTTGCACCAAAGAAAGAAGCAAAGAGTAGGAGCCAAAGAAGCACCAACAAAGAGTAGCAATGCACTGGGGATTTTGTCCCGGCTCAATAGGAACACCGCCGCTCGCCCATACCGATTCGAAGGGGGCGAGGTTGTCGTCGTAAGCAGAGGTGCGATAGGTAGCCAAGTGGTTGTGGAAAACGCCACAGCAATTCATCAAACTTGCATATCAAGCTTTGTTTCAAACGCCTTCAATGCCATCTATCTTCTCCATGGCCTCGCCAAATCTGTTTACCACATCTTGCACCTTGTCCAATCATCATTTGTCAAACTTATCATGTAGCCGCTTTGTTTGTCGTTCTCCCAATCAGTCTCATCGCCCGTGTTCCTGCCATGGTTAGTAGCAATAGAAACACACAAGAATATGATCCTCACAGACTACTAGGAAGTGGTGGTGGTGGTGTGGTGGAGTGGTGACAATACAAATCCTTGAAGCAAATCTCAAATTCTTACCATTTACCAAGCAGAAGCAGGTGATCGGCAACCGTTGTAGTCAAAAACTCCCAAAGCTTGGCTATAGCGACTACGCCAGGAGAATCAAACGCACGACGATGTATGTGGAGCCGAAGGCTTATAATATGGTAGCAAAGGGTCAAGAATAATCAAATCAGAGATGCAAAGTTGAATAAACGTCAACGACGTAGATCAGGTCTGGTCCTAGGCTAGACCGTGCTAGAGACGCGAGCCTAGAACACCAACAAAATCACGGCGCACAGCACGTAAACAAAGGAAAAGCACACTCAATTTTTTTTTTTTCGCTTTTTTTTGCTGTTTTTTTTGCGCTGCTTTTTTTTTTGGCGTAAAAATAATGGCGAAGTGTCTCAAAACTCTTCCCGTGTCAAATCGACAGATGGGCATGCAAATTTTTCGACCAAATTTTTTTTTTTCAATCGCCTTTACCCAAAACTGGAAACGGTCAAAAAACTTTCTATAACTGCGAATCGCTCAATACGCTTAGAAACACCTAAAAATAGGATAGCCAAAATTTTTTATCCCGTATTTGGAAAATTTTGGGCCTAACCGGAGGGTGGTTTACTGACTTTTTTTTTGGAAACCAACCTCTTCTACGGACGGCAAAAGATTGCCGGAATCAAACCTACTCGCATAAGGAAACACGAATCGGAAATTAGATGGATCCCAAAACAAACCTAATATGCAAGGAACTCGGATTGGTGGTGGATATATGGTGGTAGGATATGGCAATGTGGTGGTATATGATATGGTGGTGGTATATGATACGGATTCAAGCGTATGGAGTGGTGGTAGATGGCAAGGGCGATGATGAAAGTGCGGCGCGGCAAGACAACTTATGACCGTAACTCAAACTCTAAAAGACTAGACTCTAAGACCAAAGAACTAGACACGATTTATGCAAACCGCAAATTCAACAACGCAAATACGTAAAAGATTATGCAAAGGCTCGATTGGTCTCGGATATGATGACTCTAACCCTAATTTTTTTTGGCTTTTTCGTGACTGTAGGTATGAAGAATGACTGACGATCTAAACTACTTAAAATCAGAAAATCTCACCGAGCAACCTCTGAAACTGATACCACTTGATAGAGGCAAAGGTGTCCCGCCTTCGATGAGATGGTGGATTTCGCTTTTGTGGAAGTCGACTTTGACGATCCGACTACGAAGCGCAAGCGAGGACGCCGCCTTTTAGCAATCGAGCAAAACCAACTCCGAGAGGTTATCGACCACGCTCGGAAAGCATCGATCAACCTGGACTATTTAGGGTCTATTTCACAGCGAGCGAAGAACAAGCAAGAAACTGAGATTGCAATCTAGATATTGCTAATATAAGATGAAAGCTTTATTGATCAAGGTGGGTTCAGCCAGGACGCTTTGTCTCTGTCGTTGAACACAAACGGCACGCCAAGTTGCAGCTATATGGCTAACTTTTGATCTAAACAAAACCCAAAGTTCAAACGACGCCTCTAAGGGCTGTATATATGGGGAAAAGGAGGGAATTTCGTGGTCTCTTGAAGGTGGGGTCCAAACCAACCCTATTTCTTGTTTCCCCAACACATACGACTCTAAAAATAGCCTATACTTAAGTATTTCGAATTTACATGGCCTGGCTCAATAATAAAGGTGACGCAGACTAGAATAGCCTATGGACTGAATATTATGAAGTGGCAACTTGTATATTTCTGTCCAAGGCTTCATGCACTCCTTATGGTGGCTTCAAAGTCCTGAAATCATCACTTGTAACTCCGTTTGATCCTTTGCGCATGCCATCAACTCCATGCGTGTTCTTGCTCCAATGTTCATCCTTCTCCAAGCTAGGCCCTTCATTTGTAAGCAAAACAAATGTATCCAATTTAGGCAAAGATCATATTCTCATGAACATTAGAATCATTACCAAGAAACGAAAGTACGTGGTAATTTAATTGGCATGCCGTAGCTCTAGTAATTGGTCCCAGATATGTAACAAAGAGGGGCCGTGGGTGTAACAATGGTATGGATGTCCTCATCAAGCTCAAGAACGACAACGCCTTCGCCGCCAACAAGAACAAGAACGAAGCGCACCTACATCAAGAGCAACAAGACGCCGAGGCCCAACGCCTTCAACAACAACAACGAAGCAGCAAGCTCTTGAGGCGGAACGTGCCCTTCAAGCATCAAGTCGAGCTATCACCAACCGCAATCGAGAAAGGCGCAATCAAGAGGAAGCCCTTCGAGAAGAAATACAAGAGAGGAACTACCATCCGCAGGCGCAACGCCAAGCCCCACAAGCTCCTCCACAAGCTCCTCAAGCTCATCCCCAACCTCAAGGTCAACAAGAGCAAGTTGATCATGGACTTCCTCCTCGCCAAGAGCAACATGAGGATGATTACCCTCCACGCCAAGAACGCCATCATCAACATCGACCTCAACACAATGAAGAACAACGCCATGGCAAGCTCAAGTTCACAATGCCCAAGTTCAATGGAACCAATGATCCCAAGAGTACCTCTCATGGGCATTGAAGGTCGACAAAATCTTCGCTTGCACAACTATGAGGAAGAGAAGAAGATCGCTATGGCATCACTTGAGTTCCAAGACTATGTGCTCATATGGTGGGAACAAGTCCTTGAGTCCGACAAGCAAGAGGTGAACCTCCAATCACCACTTGGGCTCAAATGAAGGATGTCATGAGAGCACGCTTTGTGCCCACCTACTACAACCGTGATCTCTTCAAGAAGCTACAACTCCTCAAGCAAGGAACAAAGAGTGTTGAAGAATACTACAAAGAAATGGAGATTTCCATGATTCGAGCCAATGTCACGGAGGATGATGAGCAAACAATGGCACGATTCTTGAATGGAATCAACCATCCCATCAAGAAGATCGCCGACTTCCAACCCTACTCCAACCTAATTGAGCTCGTGCATCAAGCTACAAAGGCGGAACGTCAAGTACAAGATGACTTCATGATGCGGAGCATCCCGCGTTCATCCCCATGTACACTCCGACTACTCTCCAAGCCCCAAGGATACATAAGATGAGATGATGCAGAGCATCCTACTGACATCACCATGTCAAGAGTCCATTTGGCAAGTGACACGCGCGACATCTACTTCACATACACAAAGGTGAATCATCTACTTTACATGCTCACTTGACACTCTCGAGGATGGTATACTACTTGACACTTCTCCCGTGTGCATGCATAGGTATTGCTCGGAGCTTCACGGATGTCAAGGAGGAGTGCAAGCGCTAAGGAACGACTACACCATCCGCGTAGGGAGGCATGGAAGAGAAGACGAAGAAAGGAGAAGAAGAAGACTGAGTTGTCCGGATCATCCGGACGCCCACCGGACGATCTGACTGAGCCTTGACGATCCGGACGAACTCCCGGACGATCCGCCGAAGGCTCAAGACTACTGTAATCCACTCGACGGGCCGGATCATCCGGATAGTCGCCGGATCATCCGGACCTCGACATTCGGATCATCTCGCCATCACCGATCATCCGGACTCTCCTGGCGCTGCTGATTGGGCCAAGCCTGTAACCCCTTCGCCACTCACTTACCCCTTCGCCCTTAGGCTATAAATAGACCTCCTCCACCTCCTTTCTAGGGTTAGCAAAGTGATAGCTCATTCTTAGGTGAGCTTTGCTCCTCACCTCATCTCTACTCTTGAGAGAGAGAGACCATTACTCCATTGGAGGCCAAGACCTCCATCTAGGAGAAGATCCCCGCTGATATCATCAAGACCCCTGTGGGAAGATCCATCTAGGATATCATCAAGACCTCCTCTTGGAGATGAACCTACCTTGTATCTTTCCCTTTGTTGTCATGTACCTTGTGATCTTGTGTGTTTGATTGTCTAGTGGATGTGTGATTTGGACTTGTTCTTGAGTGTTTCCTCAGATTTCTCCCTGCTCTTCCCTCGTGTTCATCGTGTTCTTCGAGGATCCCACTAACGTGAAAGATCGATTTAATTAGGGTTCCACCTCACATCATTATGGTATCATGAGCCACGCTTGATCACGCTTGGAGCCCCTACCCTCGTGTTTTCTAGCTTGATTTTGTTGTTTTCGCCCTAAACCGAAAATCCTCAGAAAATTGCCCCAAATTTTTTGTGATTTGTTGGTTTGATGAAGTTTTGTTGATTTTGATCCATGGATTTGCTTGGTTTCAAGTGGATCTAGCATCTCCCCAAGTTTCCCACCTCCCATCCACGAAATCTCTCAAATTTTGCCTCAAAATCATCCATTTCCTACCACAAATTCGCTCCACGAGCAAAACCCGAAGCGGTTCGACCAGCCCGATCATCCGGACCATCTTCGATCATCCTGACACCGCCTCGATCAGCTGGATTTCCCGGACGTCCGGATAAATCGCAAGACCAAAAATGTAATCAAGCCGACTTAACCCGGATCATCCGGATGTCCTTCCGGATCATCCGGACATAGCCCGATGAGCTGGACCTCTTCCTGATGTCTGGTTACATCGAAAACTGACACGGTTGAAATCTTGTTTTGTCCATAACTAATTCATCCGAACTCCTGCTGACGCTTCTTTAGCTCGGTTTGAAGCTATTGACATCCCCTATCCAACAAAAAATACCACCAACACCATTTGACACCATCAAATTTTCTGAAATTTGGCAAGTTTGCCTAGGCCTTCCACCATATCATCCGTGATATCCACCAACCGACTTCCGCAAACTCCAACCCATTTTGTTCCCCATTGCATTTGAGGTTGTTTGAGTAGTGACTTGAGTCTCCTAAGGTGTTTCTGCTACTTAGGGACGGTTGCTTCTTCATCAACCACCACCACCACCACTTCCACAAAACCTTCCCACCATACACACTCCGACAACCCAACTTAACCCAATTGTTGTTTGAGCTTGTTCGAAGTTGTGGCTTGTGTCTCCCAAGGTGTTTCTGCCACTTAGGAACGGGCAACTTCAACTCCGACTCATGTATAGCCCATCATTCCACTTCCGCATTGCTTAGTGCAACACCACCACCGCCGCTACCACCATTTTGACATTTGTCATTTGAGATTTTGAGTTTGCGGTTTTTCCGCTTCCTAAGGTGTTTCGCCTACTTAGGACGAGTCTCCATCATCTTGGCATCTACACCAAGAACACCGCCACTCATCATCGCAGCGACTCAGAATCTCCTCGATTTACACCTTTGTATATACCCTTGCAATTGCATTGTTAACCCTTGAGCCCATTTTATGCCACTTACCTATCGAGACTAGCCATTTGAGGCCGTGCGCAACGCTATTTTGTGCACATTAGTGTTCCATACCCTCCATAGCATACATACCATATCATATTGGTATCATATCATCCATTGTGCCTCAAGTTTGTTCCCCGCATATACACAATTGCTATCTTGGTTTGTGCATTGTACAAAAGTGGGCATTAAAAAAAGCTTACAAAAGAGAGTGAGCAAAGAAGCTTGTAAGCAAGTGCCATAGCATCATACCCCATTGCACATAAGATTGTCAAATCTACATCATATGATCTCATGCTTGAGAGAAACACCGGAACCATACATACATAGCATACTTGGGATAGAAAGTTTACCCATCTTACATCTTATAGGTTGTGCACAAGTGTCGATCCGCTTATTATTAGCAATCCGTATAGCTGCCTCTCTTTGAGTTGTGCAACACTTAGCGCTTTTGGTGGATTCCACATTTGAGCTCATTCCTTGGTCAGCACGACTCCCATTTATCTATCCGTGTGTGTGTTTCCGCAGCCATTCTCTTTTGCTATTGGTCCATTTATCTCACTTGCTAATTTGTGAATCTTTTTCAACATTATTGACTCTTGCTAACATTTTGCATTAAATTTTTGTGCCACTATCCTCACCAAGCTCTACCATAAGCTTTACTTGATAGGTGTGAGTGAACAAGTCCGTACCAATTCCACTATTCTTTCATCTCACATTGAGTGAAACGAGATACATCCTCAACATTGGGAAAAGGTAACTTGGTATTGCTTATCTCATTTCCTACTCACCTCTCTCTTGAGTCTTGTGGATGGATAGGCAAGGCATTTCATCTTCGGTCTACAACAACAACGCACGAAGTTCGATGCCATGAACAACAACTCCGACGCCAAGATGCAAGCTAAAATGGAGGAGATCAAAGCCCTCATCAAGTCCTACAAGTGATCTTCCTCATCTTCGAGAAGACGCCAAGAGCACATGCTTCCGAGCTACCATCTCCAAAGAAGATCACATCTGCATCGACACCATCACTCAACAAAAACGTGAAGGTCAAGAGCTCTACATCAACAACCTCCAATGACTTCACCATCTCCCTTGGCATCTTCGCTTAAGCGATTTAAGGCATCTTCGCCACGGACATACCAAGATCTTCGTCAACAAGAACCCCAAGACTACGCCAAGAGAAGCTCCCCAAGCTCAAGACCACGACTTCCACGAAGCTATTACGCACTGACATCGACCACGCCGATTCCTTTCTATGGAACTCAAGAACCCGAGGAGTACCTCGAGGGGAGCGTTTGATGGACGCATCACCTCAAGCTACATCAAGTTCCTCCCAAGATCAAGTGAAGTGCGCCACAAGAAACTTCCACGACCACACGCATTGGCATGGTGGTTTACACACCTTCGGAGTACTACGACATGAGTTGGCCCAAGACGAAGAAAGCTTTGCGCGTAGAGTTTGTGTCTCCAACCTAGACGGAACAACTTCGACGCCAATTGGAGAACACCACCCAAGGATCCAAGTCCATCGACAAGTACTTCAAGGAGATGATGATCATGCCTTAGCGATGAGCTTCAGCGTGGATTTAATCCCATTTCGATGAAGTTCCACTTCATGATGGGATTGCACAACAACATCTCCAAGACCATCGCTGATGAGGACATCAATACCATTGTTACAATCGACAAATTTCATCGCTATACATACCGGACTAATTACTAGAGCTCACAAGACGCCAACTAAATTACTGTGCACTTTCGCTTTTGGTAATGATTCTAATGTTCATGAGAATATGATGTCGCTTAAATTGGATACATTTGTTTTGCTTACAAATGAAGGGCCTAGCTTGGAAAAGGATGAACATTGGAGCAAGAACAAGCATGGAGATGATGGCATGCTAAGGGGACAAGAATAGAGTTACAAGTGATGATTTCAGGACTTTGAAGCCACCATAATGAGTGCATGAAGCCTTGACGAAATATACAAGATGCCACTTCATAAATTTCTGTCCAGAGGCAATTCTAGGTGTCACAATACCTATTATTGGGCCAGGCCCATGTAATTTCGAAATACATTACTATAGGCTATTTTTAGAGTCCGTATGTGTGGGGAAACAAGAGATAGGGTTAGTTTGAACCCTCCACCAAGGGCCACGAAATTCCTCTTCCTCCATATATACAGCCCTTAGGGCACCGCTAGACTTTGGGTTTTGTTTAGATCAAAGTTCGCCATAGCTGCAACTTCGCATTTTTATTTGTGTTCAACCACTACACAAAGGCGCCATGTAACCCCACCTTGATCAATAAAGCTTTCATCTTATATTCGCAATATCCAGATTGCAATCTCGCCATTTGCTTGTTCTTCGCTTGTCGCAGGAAATAGACCTCGTGGTCGTTGATCGTGTTCGCGTGGTCAATAACCTCTCGGAGTTGGTTTAGCGACATATATGCCGACGCCCTCGCGACGTCAGAAGTCGGATCGTCAAAGTCGATTTCCACCAAAGCTTAAATCCACCATCTCATCAAAAGACGGACACCTTTGCCTCTATCAAGTGGTATCGGAGTTCCGTGTTGCTCGTGAGATTTTACAGTTTTAGTTTAGATCGAGTCTGTTCTTCATACCTACAGTCCATTTAAAAAGCCAAAAAATTAGGGTTAGTCATCATATCCAACCAATCTGAGCCTTTGCATAATCTTTTTCTCAGATTTGCGTTGTTGAATTTGCGTTGCATCGCCGTGTCTAGTTGCTGGTCTTAGAGTCTAGTCTTTAGAGTTTCGAAGTTCTGGTCATAAGTTGTCACGCCACAAGACCGCTATCATCGCTATCGCCATCTACCACCACCGCTTATCCGCCACCGCTTCAATCAGATCCATATACCACCACCGCTGCTATATACCACCACCAATCCACCACTAACCGTTCCTTGTATATTAGATTTGTTTTCGATCCATCTAACTTCCGATTCGTATTTTGTCTCGAGTAGGTTTCGGATTCCAGCAATCTTTTGTCAGTCCGTAGAAGAGGTTGGTTTCAAAAAAAATGGTCGAAAAAATTTCGTGCCTCATCCTATCAGTTCGACCAAGAGTTTTTGAGACACTCGCCATTATAGTGATTTTTCGCAAAAAAGCAAACAAAAAAAAGCGCAAAAAAAAAAGAAAAAAATTCAGAGGTGTCCTTCCTTGTTTACGCGGTACCGTGATTTTGTTAGTGTTCTAGGCTCGCTCTAGCACGGTTCAGCCTAGGACCAGACAAAGACTGGCTGCCTGAGCGCTTATTCAACTTTTGCATCTCTCAATTGATTATTGTCGAATTTTGCTACCATATTATAAGCCTTCCCACCTCCCACATACATCTATGTCGTATGCTTGATTCTCCCGGTAATCGCTATAGCCAAGCTTTGAGAGTTTTGACTACAACGTTGGCCATCACCGCCTGCCGGGTAAGAACTGGTAAGAATTTGAGATTTGCTTGACGGGTTTGTGATACTTCACCACCACTTTCCTAGTAGTCTGTGAGGATCATATTTTGTGTGTTTCTATTTGTCGCTAACCATGGTAGGATCACAGTCGATGAGACCGATTGGGAGAACTCAATTTAACAAACAAATTACATGATAAGTTTCAAAGAAATGATGATTGGACAAGGCAAGACGTGGTAAACAGATTTGACGAGGCCATGGAGAAGATAGATGGCATTGAGAAGACGCTTGAAACAAAGCTTGATAGCAAGTTTGATGAATTGCTCGCTTTTCACACAACCACCACCGGCTGCACCTATCGCGTGACCTTCCAGAACGACAAACAACCACGCCTTCCGAATCAAGATGGACGAGCTCACTGTTCCTATTGAGCCAGACAAAATTCCGTGTCAGCCGCCATCGTTGTTGGTGCTTTTTGCTCGCCACTCGCCGCTGGTGGTACCGAGGAGGATGATGAGTATGTGGACGATTATGAGGATGAGGTTGATCAACATCGTAACCACGCAACCACCAAAGCACCACAACCACCGTGTCGCCCACATGCAAATAATGGCAATATTAGGGCTCCCTCGTGTACGTAGATCATGACCATCTCCCTAAACTGATAGAGGCGGGTGTCCCGATCTTTCGATGAGATGATAACTATCGATTTGGTGGAGACGACTTTGACGATCCGACTACAAACGCAGCACGACGCTATACTTAGCAATCGCTAAACCAACTCCGAGAGGTTATTGACCACGCTGAGCACAATCAACTCCGACCACGGAGGTCTATTCCTCGCAAGCAATCAAGAACAAGCAAGAATATGATAAAAGCAATCTGAATATTGCGAGTATATATGAAGTATTGATAAAGGTGAGGATCCGAAGCGGTCTTGGTCTGGTCGTTGGACACAAACGGCAATAACGGTTGCAATGGCTAACTTTAACTAAACAAATCCCAAGGAAAAGCTACTAGATGGATCTACTTATATAGGAGCAAGGGATGGCGCCAAGGAGGTGGAGGACGTACCAAGGCAGCCTAAAACTAACCCTAGGTCGTACAAGGCCAATGGGCCCAAGTGGAGGTGACATAACACCTTTGGACTTGTAGTTTGACTCGGATTCTGGTGCAGCGTCAGATTGTTTCTGTCCATAATTCAACGCCCGGACGGATTTTAAGGTGATTCCAATTGTGATGGAAAGAGCATGAAATCTACTTTCCAACAAAAAAGAATCACCCAATTCGAGTCCGTATGAAAAAGTTGTTGGCGTTTTGAGTCAGGTATGTCTGGCAGTCCGAATCTGAATCCGTAACGTGAGAAACTTGGACTCATCTTCTCTTGGCCCAAAAGTGACGTGAGAAGACTTTTGAACAGCACCTAAACTTCTCCTTTTTCCTTATCTTTATATGTGGATTGTACAAATGTCCAATACACCTGCAATTAGACAAAACACAAAAAGTATGTGAAGTATTTTGTTCTCGATAACATAAATTTATTATTGAATAGTTTGCACTAGAAATCAACCCGACAAATATGCATGTATGCAATATTTTTGGTCTTATCCAAGGTAGTCATGTCCTCATCATCCTCCCCTTCTTGAAAACAAAGTCAGCCCTCATGCTGTTTAATCTGAAATGTGGCTAACAAAAGAGACAAGGTGTACA
>JAHHZJ010006484.1:0-13516 GCA_021437245.1 Aegilops speltoides | reverse complement strand
TTTATGAATGATAGAAGGGAAATAGATGAAATATTCCTTCAACGGGGTCCTATTCTGAAACAAAACTTGCCTGTTGAAATCCTAGGGGATCCCCCTCCACCCAAGGGTGGTCCCGTGTTCGAGCTCAAACCATTACCTGATAATCTTAAATATGCTTATCTTGATGAAAAGAAGATATATCCTGTTATTATTAGTGCTAACCTTTCAGAGCAAGAAGAGGAAAGATTATTGAAAACTCTGAAGAAGCACCATGCTGCTATTGGATATACTCTGGATGATCTTAAGGGCATTAGTCCCACTCTATGCCAACACAAAATAAAATTGGAGAAAGATGCCAAACCAGTTAGAGATCCTCAACGACGGTTAAATCCTAAGATGAAAGAAGTGGTAAGAAAGGAGATACTAAAGCTCCTTGAGGCAGGTATAATATATCCCGTTGTTGATAGTGATTGGGTAAGTCCTGTCCATTGCGTCCCCAAGAAAGGAGGTATTACTGTCGTTCCTAATGATAAAGATGAATTGATCCCGCAAAGAATTACTACAGGTTATAGGATGGTAATTGATTTCCGTAAATTAAATAAAGCTACTAAGAAAGATCATTACCATTTACCTTTTATTGATCAAATGCTAGAAAGACTATCCAAACATACACATTTCTACTTTCTAGATGGTTATTCTGGTTTCTCTCAAATACCCGTGTCAGTGGAGGATCAATCAAAAACTACTTTTACTTGCCCTTTCGGTACTTTTGCTTATAGACGTATGCCTTTTGGTTTATGTAATGCACCTGCTACCTTTCAAAGATGCATGATGGCTATCTTCTCCGACTTTTGTGAAAAAATTTGTGAGGTATTCATGGATGACTTCTCCGTTTATGGATCCTTTTTTGATGATTGCTTGAGCAACCTTGATCGAGTTTTGCAGAGATGTGAAGACACTAGTCTCGTCTTGAATTGGGAAAAGTGTCACTTTATGGTTAATGAAGGCATTGTCTTGGGGCATAAGGTTTCTGAAAGAGGTATTGAAGTTGATAAAGCTAAAGTTGATGCTATTGAAAAGATGCCATGTCCCAAGGACATAAAAGGTATAAGAAGTTTCCTTGGTCATGCCGGTTTTTATAGGAGGTTCATTAAGGACTTTTCTAAAATCTCTAGGCCTCTGACTAATTTATTGCAAAAAGATATTCCTTTTGTCTTTGATGATGATTTTGTAGAAGCATTTGAAATACTTAAGAAAGCTTTGATCACTGCACCTATTGTTCAGCCACCTGATTGGAATTTACCCTTTGAAATTATGTGTGATGCTAGACTATGCTGTAGGTGTTGTTCAGGGCAAAGAGTTGATAAGAAATTGAATGTTATCCAGTATGCTAGTAAAACTCTTGACACTCCCCAAAGAAATTATGCTACTACTGAAAAAGAATTCTTAGCAGTCGTATTTGCTTGTGATAAGTTCAGACCTTATATTGTTGATTCTAAAGTTACTATTCACACTGATCATGCTGCTATAAAATATCTTATGGAAAAGAAAGATGCTAAGCCTAAACTTATTAGATGGGTTCTCTTGCTCCAAGAATTTGATTTGCATATTATTGATAGAAAGGGAGCTGAGAACCCCGTAGCAAACAACTTGTCTAGGTTAGAGAATGTTCTTGATGACCCACTACCTATTGATGATAGCTTTCCTGATGAACAATTAGCGGTCATTAATGCTCCTCGTACTGCTCCATGGTATGCTGATTATGCTAATTACATTGTTGCTAAATTTATACCACCTAGTTCCACATACCAGCAAAAGAAAAAGTTCTTTTATGATTTAAGACATTACTGCTGGGATGACCCACACCTTTACAAAGAAGGAGTAGATGGTGTTATTAGACGTTGTGTACCTGAGCATGAACAGGAACATATCCTACGCAAGTGTCACTCCGAACCATATAGAGGACACCACGCTGGAGATAGAACTGCACATAAGGTATTGCAATCCGGTTTTTATTGGCCTACTCTCTTCAAAGATGCCCGTAAGTTTGTCTTGTCTTGTGATGAATGTCAAAGAATTGGTAATATTAGTAGACGTCAAGAAATGCCTATGAATTATTCTCTTGTTATTGAACCATTTGATGTTTGGGGCTTTGATTATATGGGACCTTTTCCTGCCTCTAATGGTTACACACATATTTTAGTTGCTTTTGATTACGTTACTAAGTGGGTAGAAGCTATCCCAACTAGTAGTGCTGATCATAATACCTCTATTAAGATGCTTAAAGAAGTTATTTTTCTGAGGTTTGGAGTCCCTAGATATCTTATGACTGATGGTGGTTCACATTTTATTCATGGTGCTTTTCGTAAAATGCTTCCTAAGTATGATGTTAATCATAGAATTGCATCTCCTTATCACCCACAGTCTAGTGGTCAAGTAGAGCTGAGCAATAGAGAGCTCAAATTAATTTTGCAAAAGACTGTGAATAAATCTAGAAAGAATTGGTCCAAGAAACTTAATGATGCATTATGGGCCTATAGAACTGCATCTAAAAGTCCTATGGGTATGTCTCCGTATAAGATGGTTTATGGAAAAGCTTGTCACTTACCTCTTGAACTTGAACATAAGGCATATTGGGCTATTAAAGAGCTCAACTATGATTTCAAACTTGCAGGTGAGAAGAGGTTATTTGATATTAGCTCACTCGATGAATGGAGAACCCAAGCTTATGAGAATGCCAAGCTGTTCAAAGAAAAAGTTAAAAGATGGCATAACAAAAGTATACAAAAGCGAGAATTTAACGTAGGTGATTATCTGTTGCTATTCAACTGTCGTTTAAGATTTTTTGCAGGAAAACTTCTCTCTAAATGGGAAGGTCCTTACGTTATCGAGGAGGTCTATCGTTCTGGTGCCATAAAAATCAACAACTTCAAAGGCACAAGTCCGAGGGTGGTGAACGGTCAAAGAATCAAACATTATATCTCAGGTAATCCTATCAATGTTGAAACCAATATTATTGAGACCGTAACCCCGGAGGAATACATAAGGGACACTTTCCAGAACATTTCAGACTCCAAAAAGGAATAGGTATGTGGTACGGTAAGAAAACCGACTCCAAAACAATTCTAATGGCAATTTTTCTCCGTTTTGGAATATTTAAGAAATTTAGAAAGCAAGAAGTAATCCGGGGAGGACACGGGCCTCCACGAGGGTGGAGGGCATGGCCCCCCTTACTGGGCGCGCCCCCCTGTCTCATGGGCACCTCGTGTGCCCCCTGGACTCCGTTTTCTTGCACGTTACTTCTCTTGGTCGGTAAAAATTCATTATATAATCTCCTAAAGGTTTTGACCACCGTATCACGCAAAAATCCATTGTTTTTGTTTCGAGCTGTTTTTCTGGCAGATCTAGAGCATCATGATGTCGCCCTCCTTCAACAATGAAGACAAGGATGCTTGGCTATTGAAGATAGAGCTGAAAAGAGAAGAACCGGAGGAGATCAACAAGGATGAAGGGATCAAGAAGGCCATGGAGGATCAAGCTCCGGCGGTGGAAGAAGAAGACATCCCTCAACCTCTACCTAACCTCTTTACTCCAACTGAGATTGAAGCTTTCAATATGATTGAGTTAGCTCGCATACAAAACAAGTATCTCACACAGGAAAATATTTTGTTGAAGGATCATATCGTCGGACTCAAGGGCATTATCCGCAAGTCGGAGGAGCTTTTACGCTCGATGTGCGATTATCCACCACCATCATCACCACCTTCATCACCTCTGAGGACATAATCACATGGGTATAGGGCACTCCCCTTGGCAACTGCCATGCTTGGGGGAGGTGCCCCGGTATCGTATCACCATCACACTCCTATCTTTATCGTTTTACTTAGTTCGATCCCTTTTAGTAATATCTTGATCTAGTAGAATAAAATTTTGGTATGAATTAGTTTGAGTTTTGCTTTGTGATCCCTTCTATGTAATCGAGTTCGTGAGCTATCTATAATAAAGATTAGTGTTGAGTCAAGGGCTTTGCTATCTTGCTATGATCTTGAGAAAATAGAAGAATAAAAAGAAATAAAAGAGTTCATATTGATCTTATGGATAGTAATGACTTCACATATAAAAAGTATGAGGCATAAAAGTTGTTGAGAGTTGACAAGTCATCGTTGCAATAGGAAGTAATAAAGAAAGAGAGGTTCTCACATATAAATATACTATCTTGGACATCTTTTATGATTGTGAGCACTCATTAAGTATGACATGCTAAAGAGTTGATGCTGGACAAGGAAGACAACGCAATGGTTTATGTTTTCTCACATCTCAGTTAAAGTATATTGTCATGGATCTTCCGAACATGTTGAGCTTGCCTTTCCTCCTCATGCTAGCCAAAATTCCTTGCACCAAGTAGAGATACTACTTGTGCTTCCAAATATCCTTAAATCCAATTTTGCCATGAGAGTCCACCAACCTACCTATGGATTGAGTAAGATCCTTCAAGTAAGTTGTCATGTTGCAAGCAATAAAAATTGCTCTCTAAATATGTATGACTTATTAGTGCGGAGAAAATAAGCTTTATACGATCGTGTGATATGGAAGTAATAAAAGCGACGGACTGCATAATAAAGGTTCATATCACAAGTGGCAATATAAAGTGACATTCTTTTGCATTAAGATTTTGTGCATCCAACCCTAAAAGCACATGACAACCTCTGCTTCCCTCTACGAAGGGCCTATCTTTTACTTTTTGTCTTACTTTATGCAAGAGTCAATGTGATCTTCACCTTTCCCTTTTTTCATTTTATCCTTTGGCAAGCACCTCGTGTTGGAAAGATCTTGATATATATGTCCAATTGGATGTAAGTTAGCATGAACTATTATTGTTGACATCACCCAAAGGTGAATACGTTGGGAGGCGAAACTATAAGCCCCTATCTTTACCACTGTCTGATTAAAACTCCATAACCATAAGTATTGCGTGAGTGTTAGCAATTGTAGAAGACTATATGATAGTTGAGTATGTGGACTTGCTGAAAAGCTCTATTCTTGACTCTTTCTGATGTTATGATAAATTGCAATTGCTTCAGTGACTGAGATTATAGTTTGTTAGTTTCCAATGAAGTTTATGATCCATACTTGACATTGTGAATAGATTGTTACTTGAGGATAAGAAATCATATGATAAAATCTATATATGTTGCTGTTATAAGAATAATCATGATGCCCTCATGTCCGTATTTTATATTTATCGACACCTCTATCTCTAAACATGTGGACATATTTTTCGATTTTGGCTTCCGCTTGAGGACAAGCGAGGTCTAAGCTTGGGGGAGTTGATACGTCCATTTTGCATCATGCTTTTATATCAATATTTATTGCATTATGGGTTGTTATTACACATTATGTCACAATACTTATGGCTATTCTCTCTTATTTTACAAGGTTTATCATGAAGAGGGAGATTGCCGGCAGCTGGGATTCTGGCTGGAAAAGGAGCAAATATTGGAAACCTATTATGCACAGCTCCAAAAATCCCGAAACTCCACGGAAGTCATTTTTGGAATTAATAAGAATTATTGAGTGAAGAAAATACCATAGGGGGCCCACACCCTGGCCAGGAGGGTGGGCGGCGCCCCCCCTACTGGGCGCGCCCCTGTCTCCTGGGCCCCATGTTGGCCCTCCGATGCCCCTCTTCTGCTATATGAAGGCTTCTTCCCTGGAAAAAAATCATAAGCAAGCTTACGGGATGAAACTCCGCCGCCACGAGGCGGAACCAATCTAGGGCTTCGTCGGAGCTGTTCTTCTGGGGAAACTTCCCTCCGGGAGGGGGAAATCATCACCATCGTCATCACCAACAATCCTCTCACCGGGAGGGGGTCAATCTCCATCAACATCTTCACCAGCATCATCTCCTCTCAACACCCTAGTTCATCTCTTGTATCCAATCTTGTATCAAAACCACAAATTGGTACCTGTGGGTTGCTAGTAGTGTTGATTACTCCTTGTAGTTGATGCTAATTGGTTTACTTGGTGGAGGATCATATGTTCAGATCCTTAATGCATATTAATACTCATCTGATCATGAACATGAATATGCTTTGTGAGTAGTTAAGTTTGTTCCCGAGGACATGGGTGAACTCCTGCTATTAGTAGTCATGTGAATTTGGTATTCGTTCGATATTTTGATGAAATGTATGTTGTCTCTCCTCTAGTTGTGTATGTGAACGTCGACTACATGACACTTCACCATTATTTGGGCCTAGAGGAAGGCATTGGGAAGTAATAAGTAGATGATGGGTTGCTAGAGTGACAGAAGCTTGAACCCTAGTTTATGCGTTGCTTCGTAAGTGGCTGATTTGGATCCACTAGTTTCGTGCTATGGTTAGGTTTACCTTAATACTTCTTTTGTAGTTGCGGATGCTTGCAATAGGGGTTAATCATAAGTGGGATGATTGTCCAAGATAGGGCAGTACCCAAGCACCGGTCCACCCACATATCAAATTATCAAAGTACCGAACGCGAATCATATGAGCGTGATGAAACTAGCTTGACGATAATTCCCATGTGTCCTCGGGAGCGCTTTTCTCATTAGAAGAAATTGTCCAGGCTTGTCCTTTACTACAAAAAGGATTGGCCCACCTTGCTGCACTTTATTTATTTTCATTGCTTGTTACCCGTTACAAAATTATCTTATCACAAAACTATCTGTTACCTACAATTTCAGTGCTTGCAGAGAATACCTTATCGAAACCGCTTGTCATTTCCTTGTGCTCCTTGTTGGGTTCGACACTCTTACTTATCGAAGGACTACGATAGATACCCTATACTTTTGGGTCATCACGAGTGTGGATCTGGTTCCACCTCCAGCCCAAGGAATGATTCCTCGACGCCGTTGGGATGAATAGTTGCCATGGGCCATCTCCCGGCCGGTACGGCCCCACCGAGGTAATGGCAGCTGACACGATGGAGGGGTCGGAAGTTGCCCTCGAGACAATGGTCGTTACAATCTTTTGGACTACAAAGACTTTAATTATGATAGTTGCTCTTTGGTTGATTGTATTTCTTTGTTGCAATCCATGATAAATTCACCCCATGCTTATGAACAAAATAAAGCTTTTACTAAACATATTGTTGATGCTATGATGAAAGCTTTTGAAGAAAAATTGAATTAGAAGTTTCAATTCCTAGAAAATTACATGATGAATGGGAACCTACCATCAAAGTCAAGATTAAAATTATGAGTGTTTTGCTTTATGTGACTTGGGTGCTAATGTTTCTACAATTCCGAAATCTTTATGTTGCGTGCTTGGTCTTACCGATATTGAGGAATGCTCTTTAAATTTGCACTTGGCAGATTCAACTATTAAAAAACCTATGGGAAGAACTAATGATGTTCTTATTCTTGCAAATAGGAATTATTTGCCCATTGATTATATTGTTCTTGATATTGATTGCAATTCGCCTTGTCCAATTATACTTGGTAGACCATTTTTACCTACTATTGGTGACGTGATTGATATGAAAGAAGGTAATATTAAATTTCAATTTTCACTAAGGAAGGGTATGGAGCACTTCCCTAGAACAAGAATTAGGCCACCGTATGAATCAATCATGAGGGCAACGCATGGATCTAGAACTAAAAATGACAACACTTAGATCCTTCGCATTCCTAGCTAGGGGCGTAAAATGATAGCGCTCGTTGGGAGGCAACCCAACTTGTATCTTTTTGCTTTTTGGTTTTCTTGATGTTTTCAATAAAATACCCAAGTATGCCTCTAATTACATGTGTTTTTGTGGTTTAAATTAGTGTTTGTGCCAAGCAAAACCTTTGGGATGATTTGGGTGAGAGTTGATTTGATCTTGCTGGAAAATAGAAACTTTTGCACTCACAAAAATAATTCCCATTTTTAACATAAGAGTGTTTTGAGTTTATTCTTTTTGCAGAAGATTAATAAACAAACTATCCATGTTGTTCTAATTTTTCAGAATTTTTGGAGTTACAGAAGTATTCGAAGTTTCCATATTGCTAGAGACTGTTCTATTTTTGACAGATTCTATTTTCTTTGTGTTGTGTGCTTGTTTTGATGATTCTATGGTTTTCTTTGAAGAGTTTTTGCCATAGAAAAGTTGCAATACAATAGATATAATGCAAAAATAAAATATGAATAGGTTTGCAACAGTACTTGTAATAGTAATTTGCTTTCTTATACTAATGGATCTCACGAAGGTTTTGTTGAGTTTTGTGTGATTGAAGTTTTCAAGTTTTTGGCGATATTACGTTGGATGAAGGAATAAGGATTAGAAAGGCTAAACTTGGGGATGCCCGAGGCACCCCAAGATAATATTCAAGAAGTAGTAAGCAATTAAGCTTGTGGATGCCCCGAGTGGCATCCCTCTTTCTTCTAACAACCATCGGTATTTTACTTGGAGCTATATTTTTATTCGTCATATTATAAGTTTTGCTTGAGCGTTTTGTACTCCCTCGGTTTTTTTAGTCCGCATATAAGATTTGGTCAAAGTCAAACTACACAAAGTTTGACCAAATCTATATAAAATATATGAACATCTACAATACTAAAACTATATAGTATGAAAATACGCTTCATGGTGCATATGATAATATTGATTTCATATTGTGAATGTTTATATTTTTAATATAGAGTTAGTCAAACTCAACAAAGCTTGACTTTGACCAAATCTTATATGTGGACTAAAAAGAAACGGAGGGAGTATGATATGAGTCTTTGCGTGTTTTGCTTTGTGTTTTAAGTCTTGAATCCTTGTTGGACACACCTTTTTGAGAGAGCCAAAAACTATGCTATGCTTGCTCCTATGCTTCAATTAAATTTTTAGAGCCTTGGAATTGCTCTAGTGCTTCACTTATATCTTTTTGAGCATGGCGTGCTTTGTTATTTTTGAATAAATGGTCTCATGCTTCACTTAGATTTATTTTGGAGTTAGTAAATTTTTTAAGAAATTCTCTCTTGCTTCACTTAAATTATTTTGAGAGAAAAGAAATATTATGCTCATGTTGTTCACTTATATTTGTTTGAGCTTATTAAAAGCAACATATGAAACTAGTCCCAAAGTGATAGATATCCAAGGAGGATATAATAAAAACTTTCATGAAGATCATTGGACAAAAGAAACTTGGTTCTTCGTAATGGTTTTGAGATATGACGATATGATATGTGAGTCGTGTTGATGAGTAATTATGCTTTAGTAAGAAAACTGGTGTTAAGGTTTGTTATTCCCTATGCAAGCACAAAAGTCAATAGTTATGCAGTGAAATTACATCTTACTTGTGGTGCATTATTCGGTGTTAGTTATGCTTAACGCTCGCTTACGAGATTTTTCGTTTCTTGGTTGGACGCTTCTCAATATTTTTGCTAGCCTTCATTTGCACTAAGTATGATCACTACTTGTGCATCCAAAACCCTTTAAACCAATTTTGCCATATGAGTCCACTATACCTACCTATTCCGTGCCGTTCTAAGCAAATTTGCATGTCCCATCTCTAATTTTCGAAATAAATTTCTCTTTTGTGTGCTCGTACCGCTCGCGAGACAATGAGGGGTGGCCGATGTTTTCCATGTTAGATGTGTTATTCTCACGATGAGTGTTTATTCACTTGTCATTGCAAGAGAGTACGACAAAGGTATTAGGGATGCCCAGTCCCAAAATGAAAAATTAGTTTACTTTATGTTGTCAAATAATAAATTCCTTGGAAAGTGTTGGTGTGGAGGGCACCGTGGATACGGTTAGCCATGGAAAGTAAAGGTATGGTGGAAAAAGGAATAAACTTTATTTTCTGTTTGGGAACCGCCTATGATATATCTAGCATGGAAAGTGTTGGGAACTCTAAGTCATTTTCGTTGGTGGGAAAATTATGCCTCCAAAAATGTTTTTACCTCTCAATTTTCGCTTTGAGCTTTGGCACCTCTACAAATCCCTACTTCCCTCTACGAAGGGCCCTTTCTTTTACTTTATGCAATTTTGATTTTTACTTGAGTCTCCACCTTCTCTTATAAAGCACCAACTAAGGGCACTATGATCGCACTTGAGCATTGGTTATAGCTAGTATTCGAGTGTGTTTCATGAATGGATCAATGATTGAGCATAATGGACTAGGGATAACTTGCTTTAGTGTTGATATTTTGAAAGACATGGTTGCTTGTTGATATGATTGAGTATTAAAGTCTTCATGTCAAAACTAGACTATTGCTTTGAACCATATAAAGTCCAAATGTCCATGCTAAAAGGTAGAATATGTGATGAAAATGTTAGGCAGCATTCCACATCAAAATTCTATTTTATCATTTACCTACTTGATGACGAGCGAAATTAAGCTTGGGGATGTTAATACGTCTCTAACGATCTATAATTTTTATTGATCCATGCTGTTATATTATCATTGTTGGATGTTTTACAATCATTTTATAATCATTTTATATCATTTTTGGTACTAACCTATCAACATAGTGCCCAGTGCCACTTGATGTTTTTGCTTGTTTTTACATCGCAGAAATCAATACCAAATGGAGTCCAAACGCAACTAAACTTTTTGTCGATTTTTCCGGACCAGAAGACACAAGATGGGTGAAGAAGTACGGAGGGGTGCCGAGGGGCACAACCCACTGTATGCGCCAGTGGGTTATGCCCACCTCGGTGGCCTCCCACACCACCTCTTTGCTCTATAAATACCCTAATATTCCAGATACCCTAGAGGAGTCGATGAAAATCAATTCCAGCCGCCGCAAGTTCCAAAACCACCATATCCAATCTAAACACCATCACGGAGGGGTTCATCATGTCCATTGGTGACTCTACGATGATGGATGAGTAGTTCATTGTATACCTATGGTTCCATAGTTAGTAGCTAGATGCCTTCCTTTCTCTCTCTTGATTCTCAATACAATGGTCTCTTGGAGATCCATATGATGTAACTCTTTTTGCGGTGTGTTTGTTGGGATCCGATGAACTTTGAGTTGATCGGATCTATGTTTTTAACCATGAATGTTTTTTGAGTCTTCTTTGATCTCTTATATGCATGATTACTTATAGCCTCGTATTTCTTCTTCGATATTTGGGTTTTGTTTGACCACTTGATCTATTTATCTTGCAATGGGAAGAGGTGCTTTGTGATGGGTTCGATCTTCGGTGCTTGATCCCAAAGTGATGTAAGGGGAACCAAACGTATGTATCATTGCTATTAAGGATAACAAGATGGGGTCTATTTCTATATAAATAGATCTTGTCTACATCATGTCATCGTTCTTATTGCACTACTCTGCTTTTTCCATGAACTTAATACACTAGGCATGCTTTGAGCAGTGATCGATGTGTGGAGTAATAGTGGTAGATGCAGGCAGGAGTCGGTCTACTAATCTTGGGCGTGATGCCCATATAATGATCATTGCCTGGATATCGTCATGAGTATTTGAAGTTCAATCAATTGCCCAATAGTAATTATTTATCCACCCTTTGTTATTTTTCTCGAGAGGAGCCACTAGTGAAACCTACGACCCCCGGGTCTCTTCTTTAATATATTTGCTTTCGCGATCTATTTTATTTGCTTTTATTTTCAGATCTATTAAACCAAAAATCCAAAAATACCTTGCTGCAATTTTTAGTAATTTATTTTATCTCGCGTTCCCGCGAGATCTATTTATCCAATCTACTACAATTTTATCTATCTTTTTACCCGTGAGGGATTGACAACCCCTCTCTTACGTCGGGTTGTAAGTATTTGTTCTTTGTGTGCATGAGCTGTTTATGTGGTGTTGCGTGGTTCTCCTACTAGTTCGATAATCTTGGTCTCATCACTGAGGGAAATACCTACCGTTGTCGTGCTGCATCATCCCTTCCTCTTTGGGGAAATACCGACGTAATTCAAGCAAATATCACAACCGTATCAAGGCAGAACACCAGAGGCTAGCTGGATTGCTCAAACCATTGGATTTACCTATCTGGAAGTGGGAAGATATATCCATGGACTTCATAGTTGGGTTACCCCGGTCTTAGAAAGGGAATGACTCTACCTGGTTCGTTGTAGACTGACTAACCAAAGTTGCTCACTTTGTACCAATCGAACACTCATCGTAGAAAAGTTGGTTGAGTTGTATATGGACAACATACTCGAGTTGCATGGAGCACCGAGAGCATTGTATCCGATAGAGGCACCCAGCTTTGTGTCCAACTTCGGAAAAGTCTACAGGGGCAATTGAACTCATCTGGATTACTGATCGCTTATCACCCCAGACGGATGGACGGACGAAATGAGTGAACCAAATCTGGAAGATATGCTTTGAGCTTGTGTGTTGAAATACGAAACAGATTGGGAGAAGAGCCTCACTCACGCAGAGTTCTCCTACAACAACAGCTATCATGCCACCTCAAGATGTCACCATTTGAAGAACTCTATGGAAGAAAGTGTCGGACAACCGTAATGCGGTCGAAGTGGGAGAGATCATTCTTTCGCCTCGACGGCTTATCAAGGTAGCCAAGAAGGAGTCGCCCAAGTGAGAGAGAACTGCAGATTGCTCAAAGCCGCAAAATAGCTACGCCGATAATAGAAGGAGATCTTGAATTCAAAGTGGAGCTTATGTCTATCTCAAAGTATCCCCGCCACGAGGCACCATAAGGTTCCTTGTGAAGGAAAGCTAGCCCCAAGATATGTGGGTCCATATAGAATCTATCAAGAATTAGCAAGTTAGCCAACCAGCTAGAGGTACTGAAGAGCTTGCGGTGTACACCTAGTGTTTCACATATCAAAGTTATGCAAGTGTCGAGAATACTCGATGAGCAAGTACTCACGGAAGCACCGGACATTCGTGACATACTTGAGTACAAGGAACACCCAATCCAGATACTTGACAGAGCAAACAAAGAAACTAGAAGCACCACCATACCTATGTGCAAAGTTCAAGTGGCGAACCACACGGAGAGAGAAGCTACTTGGGAGAAAGAGTCAGAACTCCGTATGCTTTACCCCTACCTCTTTGAAAGGTACGCAATACCTTAAATCTCGGGACAAGATTCCTATGAGGGGAGGACACTAACAACCAAAAATCCCAACTTTCAATTTTTTTCTAGAAAACCTTTGTTTGGTGTGTGATCATACTAAAAAACCACCCTAGTTGCATAATTAGCACCTAAACCCTAGATGAAGTGAGCATATGCATTTTAATCAACTTGTGATTTGCTTCTTCCTGATTTTATGTACTGATAAAAAATCAATGAACTCTTATTAAATAGCTTGAGTGAGCGGCTTTTGCGATCGTGCGCCAAAAGAAAAACTTGGCAACAACTTCTTGGAGGGCCTGTTTAGGATGCGACGATTTTTAAAAAACTACATAGAATATCTCTAATAAGCTTTTAAAACCCTGAAAAAAATGTAAAAATTGATTCAAAGACAAAAATATTATTAAATGCCATATGTCGCTACAAATTTACTATGATACATTTACCCACATGTTTTTATTTGTAAAATATCCCACTACCCAATGTCATACATGTCTAAATAAGATTCGCTAGCTCACTT